>QNGE01003052.1:18820-95151 GCA_008508345.1 Paragonimus westermani | reverse complement strand
GCCATCAGTAAAATTTTCTCCTACAGCGGGCGGCTAATGCGGGAGTTTGAGATGCAGTGCACACACGGTTGTGACGGCCGGGAGGTGGTTAGTGTCGACGTGTACGTGAAGAATATACTCTCTCGGCTGACGACGTTCGCCATTCAACTGTTGTTGAAGCACCTCGGTGGGCGTGCTCCCCTGGTGCACTTCATGCGGTTGAATGGGTTCAAGGCAATCGCACTATATGTAATATCAATCGGTAGCTTCGAGTAAACCACGAGGGCACAGAGTGCGCAGTGCACATCAGTGACGGTACATGTGAGTGAAATTTCTACAGGTCCATGTGGTTACCGTGCATTCATATGCTGTCCCGCGTCAGTAATTACTTCCATTGGTCCAGTAATTTGCTGGTAACTATGACCACGATTTCTCTAGGCCGCTTTCGATTTCGAAATATTAAAACAGATCCCGTGATGATCGGGACATTTCTAAAGATCAGTTTCTTGTTGTCTTTCTAACCAGGCGAGTCCAAGTGGAAATGTTGGCAAATGATTCCACGGGAGTCACTGGCAACGGCAAGTGATGCCACACCTAACATGTTACGTAACGCTTACCTGTAGACCCGCACACACAGCGAGAGGAGAACCTCTAGTGAATTGGAACTGAAGGCATGGTGGCTGTTGCAAATCAGGTGGGATATTGCAAATAATGGTGTGCATATAATGAGTACATTTTGACAATTCCATTTCATTATCCCTATACGTCGTCCAAACGTAGGTCGTGGCCTTGTGACTATAAAGTGCACGTAGGCCGACAGTCGAGCATAGATTTCAGTGCGTCTCACCGAAAGTCTTCATGGGGCAGCATGCTCCGCTTCCTGCTTAAACATTTTGTTTATTGGAGAGGATATAATATTCCACCCAATGGGAGAATTGTGTAACTTCATAAACTCACGCCGACTTACGCCCACATTATGCCCGGAACTCATCAGCAGTAGACTTACCTACTCACCCTTTTTACCCACAAATATCATGGCTTCTAGTTCCACGTAAAAATAATCACGAAATCCCTAAACTGCCGGCAGCCGGCGCCTAATTCACGAATTATCGAACGGACAGGCTGGCAAAAATGGTTTACAAAACTTATTATGCTCGTTTATTAATAATTCGTTGCTACCTAATTCTATGTGTCAATTAACACTACCTCAGCTACCTCTTCAACCTAGTTGTAACGGGCAAGCCAGATGTTCTGGCCTCGTTCACTCGTTACACTCGTAAACCCACTTTGTGCAACGTGGAGATAATGGGGCAGAGTTCCTCAAAAGTCGGGGGTTTTAACGATAGTCCCGTGGACGGTGGTAATAAGAACAAGTGTGAGCCGAAGGCCCAGTAAGACATGCAGAATACTTACATAAACGAAAACCGCAATGACGTCGACAGCAAGATACGTTACATGTTCCGCCATTAAATTAACGCGATTTCTCAGCGCCCTTGAGGGAAATCTTTCACACATTAAAACGAAAATATTTCACACATCACAATAACCATACACCGTACTTTTGAGACTATCCCTTCTACCACCATTCAGGCGACAATACAAACTCACAAAAATAATCGTTCACTAACGTGAACATTTACTACCTGCGGGTAGTTTTCAACATGTGCTATGGTGGCTTTTGGCTTTTATTTGTTGTAAGCCGTGTGCACGACTTACTAGGCCTTTGGGTCATGGTTGTTTCTGTTGTTTCGTCTTGCGAGAATTGTCGGAACCTTTGCTTTGGAAGAACGCTGTTTCGCGGCCAGTGACCCCACGTTCCCCCAATGTTGGGGCGTTGGTAACGACATGGTTTCAGTCTATGGGCAAGGGAATTTGTGAAAGGCGCACACAGTTGTTTAGTGTCACTGAGACTTGAACTAATTACTTGCTGGCGTCGAAAGTTCCACAGTTGAATACATACATAACTGTAATTACACTTGAATGTAATTAATTTATTGCCTCGTTTCTTAGCGGCTCTATAGAGCCTGTCGTGTCAAAGGTGACTGACATCTCCCTTGAATTAATCACAACGGATATAACATGGTGTATCCCTGTTCACAGGGATTTGTTCTTGCTCCACTAATGTTTCTGATTTTCATCAGTTTACCGGAGAGAATTTCCAGACAGTTTCTTCACCGTGCGGATGACTTGAAAACCTGAAACTCCCACGGTCCCGACACTTTTCCTTTCTTCCAAAGGGCTTAAAGACAGGCCACTAACTTTCACTAATCCAAATAATTTGGGGGTCACAGTAGAAAGTACCTCAATAGGAAACGTCAAAAACGAGTCGGAAAAATTACTGCTCATAGACTGACATCGTGTTACTATAGCCAACACCCAGGAATAGTACACAAGTGTTTCGGGCTTTGGCTCGAACGTGTGAGGCTGCGCAGTTACGGTTATTTCGAGCCACCAGAGAACCAGTTCTCCGCAATCGCGAAGATAGTTTGCCAAATTTGGCATTTGCGTTGGCAGAGCAAATCGACACCTATCACAATGAGTGACGGAATACATCCCGAAATGGTTAGAGCAACTTGTTGGGGGAATTCCGTTTTCCCAAGAAATGGTTTATTTTTCGAGGATATCTGGGAAAATATGTCATTTTTTGGGAAGATAGACTTTCCCCAACACCTCCCGTTTGAGATTACAGTCGTCCGTAACACTAGACCCGAGGGTCCAGCTGCTTGAGACGATGTGGGCGTCTAATGCGGTTTGTCCAACGTCTGGGCAGGAGGTTGGTGGTAGTTTCGACACAGGACTGAGACTGTGGGCGTGGCTGTGTCCGGAATTGCATGCGTGTCCAACAGGATATCCAGCGGAAGCGAATGCTGGTCATCTGTCGTTGTTGAGTCCGTGTACCGAGGGCGCAACTCGTTGCGATGACGTTTTTACATGGTGCAATGGACAGAAACGTCATGCAACACATTTCCGTGCAAAGTGCTTCCGCAAGGTTGCTGTGATTACGTAGGTTTAATGTCATATGATGAAGCCATGGAGGCTGTTGGCCGGTTTATGTATCTGGGAGGCTGCATTAGCGTCGGTGGACGTGTAGGAAATGAAATAGAAACGCGTATCTCTAAGGCTAGGGTGGTGTTCACTAATCTGAGTCACCTATGGCGACAGCGAGGTATCTCTCTGATGCTTAAGGGTCGCATGTGTGAAGCAATATTGATACCTGCATTGTTTTACGGTAGTGTAACTCGACCGCCCAAGGTAGAAGACGTGAACCGCCTTCAGGTACTCGACCACCGATGTCTGCGCACGACCGCTCGTGTCGGGTGACGTCAGCGGGTAAATAACGAAGAGGTTGGGAGGTGGGTATTTGGTAGTGATTGTCAGACGAGTTCTTTTGTTCACTCCTTACATTTACACAGACTTAGATAGATAGGTCATGTGTTAAGAATGCCAGCTAGTCGTTTGCCACATCGAGCGGTCTTTGCTGACGCTTCAGTCGACTGGTGTAAGGTGCGAGGTTGACAGATGATGACCTGGCGTAGAGAAATGAAATGGTTCACAAAGGGGTTGGCCACTGTAGGTTAGGTACGCTTCCCTTGCTGGGGACTTCCCAGCGTCGGTGGCTGGAGATTTTAAGTGGGATGACGGCCAATCGAACTCAGTGGCGTGAATGTTGTTCTTTGACCGAATTGTCTGTGAAGTGAGTGCATTTAGTGACGCGGGCGGCAAAAGCTGTAGGGAGACTGTCTTGCTGATGACGCCTTACTTTCACTAACGACTCGGTTGTTTGTTTGCAAGATGTAGGCACCTTTGTAGCGCCAGGCCGGGCGTTATCTACCCGAATTTCGTGCAGTTCATCAACAGTACGACTTCTTTACCATCTGCCGAACTCTATAAATAGCCTGCCACATTGCAACCGATTGAACGATTTGATCTTGATGCGGCTATCATCTTTTCGGATATTCTTGTTATCCCTCAGGCTCTTGGATTGGAAGTTCAGATGCTCCCTGGTGTCGGACCAAAATTTCCCAAACCAGTTGATCGGGTTGAGGACTTGAGCCGTTTAAATTGGTCTGTAAATGTTCTATATGAATTATCCTACGTCTACGAAGTCATCTCATTGACTAGACATCGTCTTAACGGAAAGGTTCCGCTTACCGATTTCACGGGAGCCCCCTGGACCTTGATGTCCTACGTGATCAAAGGGAGTGGCTCTGATACACACTCCAAAGCCAAACGGTGGTTGTACACCGAGCCGGATGCTAGCCGTCGGCTTCTTCATCTGCTCACTGAGACGGTTATTACACATCTGGTTCAGCAGACAGTGACTGGGGCTCAACTGTTACAGGTCTTCGAATCATACGCTGGCGCCCTCACCCCATCTCTGTTTCCAGAGTTCGCCTCTCCCTACCCTAAAAAAATAGTAGAGGGAGTGCGTGAACGCTTAATGAAGGACCACCATTTGCACGCTGACGAACTGCCACCTCTGGTTGTGTTCGCCAAAGATGGGCATTATGCTCTTCATGACCTAGTTCAATGCGGCTACGACGTTCTGAGTTTGGACTGGACCATTACACCATCTGAGGCCCGCAACATGATGGGGGATGAAATCGCTCTGCAGGGTAATCTAGATCCATGTGCTTTGTATTCTTCGGGCTCACCAATTTATGTAGTGGACCTAAACACTGTCAAATTACTCGAGCATGAACACGGAGCCAAAATGTAAAAACCAAAATGAAATGACTCACAGTAGTTTGTGAATGTGTGTTAGTTTAGAAATCCCACTACACGGAATGAAATATCTGGCGGAAACGATCCGTACTGTTACTCCTAAGATATTTCCACTGAAAACAGATGGTTGGTTCCGTTAGTATTTAACCCTCCCGAAACCTGTACACGAGCGACACAGAACGCAGAGAAGACGCACGGCTCACGACCTCGGAAATAGATTTTGAATTTTTGATTATCGAATCAATTGATTAGCTTGATTTAAACATGGACTGTACAAGTGAATTAGATAAGGGCGAAAAGAGGGAACATTAAGAATTATAAAGTACAAAGTGCCGTACAGAACGCTACACCTTGATGTTGCGTGTTTCAATATGCACGTAGCTATTTTTAGTGGTTAGGTCCCTTCCCATCCCCTTCTTTTTTTCTTCCTGTACAGGGTTCGCCTTTTCCTCATGGTTGTACAGCAGTTACGCATCAGTGTGAACCACTGATGTACTGCTGTCTCTTAGGATGATGGTGATAAAAAAAATTGGCACCAAGCTTTCCATAGGAATTGGAGTAAGAGTGCTTGCTACACACTCATCTACCCATTCCTATGGGAAGCGTGTCTATTTTTCAACCCCATTCTAGGGTCGCTTCATGATGAGATGGCCCCTGAATTGTTTCTACACCAGCTGCTTCAGTCTAATGAACAGTCTTCTAGAGCTACGACAGTTGGCATATGGCATGCATCACCACATTGTGGCTCACAGAAACATGGTTGATACGTGGTGACAGTGAAATCTCTATCCCTGGTCATTCTATTCCCCGTGCTGGTTGCAAAAAGAGACGCATGGGAGCGGTGGCCATCTTTTTACGGTACCCTTCTTATCTGCAGAATTCTCGGTGCAAGGTGTACAACTTTTACTCCCTAGGTCTAACCACTTCAATCCAATGCTCCCGAACCAGATTCGTCCACGAATAGTGAAAGAGGCGTTTTAGGTACTTGCCAAGCCATTTCATGACATTTTTATATCGACTTTTTCTGTTAGCATCATTTCCAGTATGTAGAAAGAGGCCACTGTCGTCCCCATCTATAAGTGCGGTGATCGGCACTCTTCCGCCAGTCGTCGAACAGTTAACCTAACGAGTATTACATGGGAAATCTTAGAACTTCTTCAGCAGACTATTGTAAAGCACCTTTTAAACAACATCTTCATCTCTGTGTATCACCGTGAATTCTTTCGAGACAGGACCTTCGCAACAAACATGCTGCTTTTTAGGGACAGTTTAACAGATGCTAGAAAGCAAGTCATTTTATCAGACGCCGTTTTCGTTAATCATGCAAGGTACCACACGGCTCACTTTTACAGAAAATGGATGCATACGGTATCAAAGGTGGATCGCCTCGTTTTTTAATGGTAAAACCTTTCGTGTTAGAACTGGCTCTAATATGTCCTTCCACAGACCTATCACAGCCTGTTTATCACAAGTGTCTGTCTCTTAACCGCTGCTATTTTTAAGATATATTAAAGCGGGACTTCCAGTCACTCATCTCCCGCGGGAGTCTTATCACTCTCACGGATCACGCAGCTTGGAAAGGATAACCTTCGCTATTCTTACTGTTATCTCATCAACAGTATTATGACCTATGGAGATGGCGCTACACAACTTAATGAGATGGTTCACAGTCTCAAGCGAATTGCCTGCAACCGAACACGCTGGACTTGAAACGCCCAGGTTTCGAATTTGTGCGTCGCACTTCAAAGGCGCAACGTACAGTACGTACGGACCAGTCCGATCCCTTTTCTTATCAGTTTGTTTAATTTTCTCCCTACCGTTTGTGGACTTGGGGCCAGCTACTGAGTTTATACTGGTTGAGATGTGTGAAAATTAAAGCAGGGTTTTTGGGGTTTTAGAAAGTTGGGAAAAACTTAAAAATTTCTCTTTGGATTGCGGCGGTTTTGTGAAGTGAGATATAAAGCACAAATACATAACTGGATTTTCGTTGGATGAAAGCGTAATTTTGGTTCTGATTGTCAAACGAAAGCCACAACTTTTGGCTTTCCCGATCTGCTTGGTTACTCGCCCCAGTCTAGTATCCCTTTGAGTTCAACCTGATACGGGGATTATCATGGTTTTAGCCAAATGTCATTCCGTCAATCGTACATAAAATCAACTTCAAAGCCTCCAGATGCATTTTGGGCAAAAGTCATCGTTTGTAGAGCAGGTGGAGTGAATGGGGAATAAAGACAGTTCTTCGGATCTCATGACTATCTTTTGCAGAATGGCTTCTGAATTCAAGGATCTCGATTCCGAACCTGAAATAGAGATGACCGACTACTCTCTGACCTTTTGCTAGCTTAATCCAGTAGTCAAGTTTGCACACTGCGTTGGCCCGGCGAGCCGTGCCAGCTGAAAATTTAGCTCTTTAGGATAAAATCATGTCACTCAATTCAAGAGGGAGCAGCCTGCTGGAAATTGGTCACATTCGTGGGATTGTATCTCGCACTGTTTACTGTACCTGAGCGCTTACGTTGCGTGGCACGTTCTTGTAAATGTGCGGTAGAACCGTTCCTATTGTCCCAACCATCCTGTCTACCGAACGTGGAAGAGAGAAGTACTCCCAAACAAGGGAGACCAACCACCCAAGGGTTGGCTGTGATTGTCAGCGTATTCAGTACAGTTGAAAAACCCAGAATCCTGATGTGGCTTATAGCTTATCTATTGCACATAGCAGTAATCAGAATCAGACACCGGCGTCTTGTTTATCACACCCTCGACCTGGGATAACTCCTCACTACCAAGTGAGTCGGACCTCTGCGTCATTAGTATCTGGCACAGTCTCCTAAGGAAACCCTACATCTCGGCTACCTCACATGTCAGTCTTTCGAACCAGGGGCTCCGTCCGGGTCAATCAGGCCAGCCTTTTTACTGTGACATTTATGCTTTCTTTGTCTTCTGCTTCTATTTTTCCATTCTTAAAGACAAGACAGCTGGTAAACATTGATGCGTTTAATGTCCGCCTTCTCCTACAAATGTACCGCCAAGCCGCTCCGGAGAACGCTGCTGTGACTGAAGCCTGATGTGTGTTGTGATCCATGTAATTCCGCCAGTGGGCAGTACTGCGGATCATCCGTTCTTTCTAAAGGTATCTTAACCGTCTCTAAGTCAGAGCAAACTCCGTTCAACTGCATCGCAGCAAAACTGTTGCTTGTGTGTCGTTAAATTTATTGTTTCGATTGAATTCTGGCGGCACGGACCGGGAGGACATTTTTTTTATCATGTCTGTCTATACTCTAACAGAAATTAGTCCAGACGCTGTCCACACCCCTCTTTCTGTCTTATTTGTTCCCCTAAGATGAACACAACATTCCTGAGGAAGGCCACCTGAAGTGATTGCAACGTAGCATATTAAAACTTGCTGTTAACGTTGTGTTATTCTCAGTTCATTTGTCAACATACTTCGTTATGTTTGATGGTCATATGGGCGTGCAACTTGGTCATCTTGCTGCGAAAGCGTAGCGAAAAATGTTATGTTGAGTGCCCAGTCCCGACACACCGACAGTGGCGATGGATTGTTACAATTCTTCCGTTCCTGTGGGTTCCTCCCATCGCATTTCGACACAAAAGACAGTGTTGTGTTGCATGGGAACCACCCTGCGCAACCCAACTACAGAAGCAAGTTGATACTATCGCCTTCAACTACCGGTGGCACCACTTCATTAAAGATTGCCGCTCAGTTTAGAGTAGCCGTCCTAATTCATACTGAACCGTTGTTCATCCCCGCTTTGTCTTATCACTCGATTAGAGATCGTTCCACAAGTGTAAAGCGGTAAACTGCAAGTTGGGCGATTGGACTTTCGAAGCGCTTATCGAGCGCTGATGGTTTTTGGTGTATCCATGCCACATCATTATGGTTATTATCAAAGATAGCAATACAGCAGTGGTTTGCGCTGATGCCCAAGTGATATGCAATCACAAAAAGAAAAGCAAACCATAGTCTGGGGAAAAACGGAAGGGAAGGCAGCCATTGGCTGTCCATACTCAAACCTGTGACATCAGTGCTTACACAATGAGTGGAAACAAGGCTTCACCAACTAGACAACTTCCTCAAAGCTTTCACTACCCAGCCTCATAAAGTATACTTATTTCATAGACAGCCCGGCCAAACATAAGCAGCGTTCATGCCACTCACCTAAAATCCTCAGCCACCGGTTCTGTGAGTCGCAAGGCTCATAGCCCGAGAAACAAACTCGACCTACAGTGGCTTATTCCGTAATGAGTGGCTTCCTTTTCTTTTTACTTCTTTTTCCGTCATCGTCTGTTCGCCTCGTGCCCTACACGAGCCGGCCGCAGCATCGGCAACGACTAGCTGACATTCTCAGTACGTGGCCTCACCATCCTGGTTTGTACAAACTTAATGGTTGAACGAAGGTACTCGAGAGTAATATGATCTGAACAAGTACTGGGCAAGTATTTCAACATCTGTACGGACTTGTTGCGAAGAGTTATTTTCCAGAGGGGCGTTCCAGATACGGATTTGAACTTCGGCTAATTTGACAGGGCTTTTGAACAGCTGTTCATTATTCCCCTGACTGAAAACAACGAGAACTACGGTGAATTGAAACGCAGGCTTTTTCGGGCCTTCTGCAGAGTGTTCGGTCACCCTCTCCTCCTTGTCAACTCATTGTTACTCTGAATGCACACTCAGGTTCCGAAGATTCTGGAATTGAGCTTCTGTTGGGTAGTAAATTGACTAATAATGAGCAAGCGGATGACATTGCCTTACATAGTTTTTAGCAAAACGAACATATGGACCATACTGAACCAAATGAAAGGAATGGTTGATCTTTATGCTATATTCTGCACCTTCAAAGTGTAAAGTGCTATAACGAGATGAGGTTAGCCCCACTTCTTTCTTTGTTATTGTACATCACCCGAGAGTGTCAATCGCCTCATCCGCCTGGGGGATTATATCATCTGGTCAACTTGTAATATCGTTGAGGAGCTGCCCGTGAGGATGGTTATATTGTATTCGTTGACCACAGCTGTTCTGCTAGATTGACGTAGTGATCGAGCAAGTGCACTGAATCCATCCCAATTGCTATACTAACGTGGACTTCGGCCTCACCGTGCAAACTTTTTTCAGACAAGCCAAATGGAAGTCGTCACACGAAATGCGGTTGCACTCAGGGTTGTGTGACACTACTGGCTGCATTGAAATGCTTAGGTAGTGAGGCCCGATCGTTAGAGCACAGAACTGTTGTTTTATAGTCACCGCGCTGTTTTGTTAATATGGAATGGGAGGAGTTAAAAAAGGCACCTTCAAAAGTAAGCCTTCTGTTCAGTGGACGATTGGCCGGGTGAGATCCTGTGCTGTCGGAGCTTACCAACAGTAACTGTTTTTCAGAAAATAGGCGCAAACTTTATGCGTCCAAGTTATGCCTCGGCTTCATTTTACGCTAGCTTTCTAAACCCAGGAGAAGTCAAATACGTCAAGAACAGGCGAAATTCCGATCCAGCTGGGGTCGCATTGATCAAATTTTCACCTTGCTACGGTATTTGAAACATCGACATTTATAGCCAGTCGACGGTCTCCGTCGTTATAAATCTAGGGGCTTCCCCTGTCACGCAATTTGGGACAGTCTCCTTCGCAGAGAGGTTCCGGAGAAGTAATTGAACCTGCCTAGACCGTTATGTGCTCATTGTGTGAACAGGATGTGAGTTTATGGAGGGCTGTCTGAGCTGTTCATGCCTTCTAATGCTGTTCGGTGGTGGTGTCATATTCCCCCCTTGTTTATCTTTGTCATTTGACATTCTGAAAAGTTTTCTTTATGAATCCAGTAGACCTAGTATTGAGTTTCTTCCTGGCACTAGGTTGACTGACTTGGAGTATGCGGTTGACGTTATCTTGCCCAACCCCTCTGTTGAAGACACGTAGACTACATCGGACCAGGCGAATGACCAGGCTGCTTTGTATGGTATGTGGTTTGCACCTTCAAAGTGCTAAGTGTTTTTTCGAAGATGGACCATTTCCACTACCACGCTATTTGTTACTGGCAATCTGCCTTCGACTATGAACCCATTCATTAACCTGCTTCTCTCTGTCATCCGCTTGTGTTATTGACGACGAGATATGAGTGACTATAATAGACACGACATCTTTGCCAGTCTATTTCATCTGTGGCTTCTACATGTCGTCCGGTCGTTGTTATTAGAAGTAAAAGTATATAGTGCCAGTGTGCGTCCTGCGTTGTTCTGTTTTTCGGAATCGTGGTCTGTCCGTGACAAAGATATCAACCGATTTGCTGTGTGACTGTCGTCTGCATCGTGGCTGTGAAATATGAATGCTCTGACCGCTCCGTTCAATTAAGGGAGTAGGTGTCGCCTGTTTTGTAGGAGTTCTAATGATCATTGAAACCGATGATTAAAAACTCTATCTGGAGTGACAGGGTGTGGCAGTCAATGGCATACCCGTGTTCGTTACATTACTAGTTCTGCCTTGGCTTGTTTCACCCATTTTATTCTTTGGTAGCTTTTATTCCTCTAATTTGCTCCGCTTCTCTTTCATGATGAGTGGCGGCTTGGGCCACAGTATCTTCTGCACAGGCCCATAGCCGTTTTACAGATCATACCGAGGCGAATGATTGATATAGATAGTCTATATGGTATGCACTCTGCGCCTTCAAAGTGTAGCGTTACAAGATACGACTGGCACTGACTACTTTGGTTATTGCAAACAAACCGCCCGAGACTATCACTTTGCCTATCTGGGTCGCATCGTCTCACCGTATGATGATGACTTGTACTGCTGCTGACGAGGACAGAGGAAGCAAGTAGTTCATCTTCGAATTTTCGTCGCTCGTAGCTTCGTGAATACGTTTATTTGTCGACTAAAGGTGGGGCTTACAACACATGTGCACTCAGTTTCACTTTGTGGTTCTCAGACATGCTGATTCGTGTGGAAGATACATTTATGTTCTCAGCATTCGATCGGCGCTGTTTCCTCAAATTAGCCTGTATCAAGCGGACCTGCTGTGTGACTAACACCTTATTTTTCCGGTACGTGTTTGGGAAACTTGCAGGTTCGCGACCGATAACTGGGTTAATGAAAATGCGCAGTTTTTGCCGACTGGACCGCGTACTTCCTATTCCAACGGAGCGTTTGCCGCACCATGTACTATTCAGTGTGTTTGCTGGTGTTCTTGACTGCAAAAGCCCCGACCGCTCCGCCGTGCAGTGTCACCAAGTACTGTCTTTCTGTTTGGGAAACTCGAGGTCATCCATCCTGCTGGTTGGAAGCGCTCTCAAACATTTTAATCTGTTTTATTCAGTGGCGCGCTTATGATGCGGGGCAGTAAAAGCCGTAGGTAAGCTGTCTTGCTGATGACGTCCTACTCTCACTTGCAGCTTGGTTGTTTGTTTGCAAGGTGTAGGCACCTTGATGTTGAATGTTCGAATATAAACATATTTATTTTCAGTGGTTAGGTCCCTTTCCATCCCATTCTTTTTTTCTTCCTGTACAGGGCTCGTCTTTTCCTCATGGTTGTGCAGCAGTTAAGCACCAGTGTAAACAACTGGTGTATTGCTGTCTATGATGATGGTGTGCTTATGTCTCTAAGTTTATCGACTCTCCTTTTTGATTCCTCATTGTTAATATGTTTTCCGTCTATGTGCACCCGTATTAGTTTATTATTCTGGTACTCCGTGGATTACTGTCAGGATTAACGTCAGCCCAACTCACAGTATCCTTGAGTATGACCTAAAGCTGAAAATGCTAGTGAAGACCAGCTGCTACGCCGACTTAAAGTAAGATGTAAGTTTAATTGTATTATTGCTCAGTAATATGGTAGATGTGATAATTTAAGTGAGACCCAGTTGTGCAATACCTGGGCTTCGGGTAGTGTCGAACAAGCGGTTGAAACAGCGTACGCAACTGAGTTACGGGGTCATACTGTGAGGTGGGCACTTTCATATTTGGACTCAGTCGCCCATCCAACTTTCTGTATCATATAGCGTCCACTAAGTAATCCAATGGGTTAACTGCCAAAGCAGGATTTCCTGAATGTTGGAATTTATCAACATCACTGTTGGTTATGGAAATTTTATTGCTTAGGCAGTCACTCCTGTGGATAATTTAGTGAATTTCACCTACCGGTATGTGTTTGGTGAATGACAATGCTAATGTGAAATTTCTGATCTTTCGGCACGGCTTCGTATCTCAGCTGGTTAGGCGCTTGCCGCATCTGGATGTGCCGTTTCAGTTACGAGTTTGAATCTAGCGGAAACCCATATCTTTCGCTCAAACCACTCTGAATTGGTGCGTTGCTTAACAGATTGATTCTTATTGATATGCTACTGGCTTCGGCATCAGCAAGATGGTTGTAATAGGAAACGTGAGGATAAAAACCTTGGTTGCAAGACAGCTTAACTACTCAACAGTACAATAATATATGTCAGGAGTCCCCACTTTTGCCCCGACAAGGCGCCCCCTTAAGATGAAAGATTTCAGTCACTCAAATAGAAATTCCTTAAACAGCCCAAAGTTAACCATTGTATTTTTGCCTAACCTTCCTTTAATCCGTCGTGCTCAGTGGTAGCCTTGGTTACTATTTTTGCTGGCTGTTCTTCAACCCTTCGGTTTGAGAATATACATCCATATGTACTAAAAGAGATCGGGAAACATTGGAACACATGGTGATGCGCTGGAACTTTTGTCCAGTTGAGGAATATCAGAAACTTAAGAGCTTTGCAGGTTTGATTTTATGACAGAATAAAGTGTACTCGGTTGAAAAACGCAGAAGACGGGCGCTGTTTCTTAGTTCGTTTAGCTTCATTCTGGAAAACGTTAGATCTAGATACCTTGCTACTGACTTTCGGGTTTTGGTTTGAGGTTACATGAACTAGCTCACAGTGTTCCCTGTTCTTTTTTCATGGTAGGACTACCTATTGCTGCCTCATGGTCGTGGTAGTTAAGCGTCGGTACCAACCATCAATGTGTTACTGTTTCTTTTATAACGTCATGTGGTGGCGAACCATTCTGTAACATAAATGGAGAAATTGATGGATTGCTTCGTCTTCCGTGTTTTCAGCTCCGACGTCGTGACCATGCAGCATATTGAAAATCTTCCTCCAGAACTTTGCTGTAAGCCGGAGCCTTTGGCCGTACTTTCTGGATTGGATATCGAGAACAATACTGTGCATTTGTCGATCTGGAGAGCTTTTACTATGAACACTGGTCGAGACCGTGACCCTTTTAAATTCCGTTGCTTACCGGTTGATCATCAGTTCCCGAAACCCAAATTCAAAGTAAACCATTAGTCGCTGATTTTGTTGCGTCACCCTGATACCACTGCCTTTTTGTCATATTAGTGTACTGATAGAGATTTTCAGCTTCACTGAATTCGCTTCAAGCGAGTTCCTACTTAGTTATTAAGTTGTTTTCGCAACTGTTTTAGTTTATCGAACCGTTGGGTTTAATCCTGACTTAGTGAGTGCTTTATGTGTATCCATGATGGGATTCTGATTTGTTGTCACATAAAAGTATATTAATTCATTTGTTATCACTACACTTCTATATAGCCTGTTGGAGCCCATGAATGGCTTCTTCCGAAAGGAATTCTCAAAACTGGATGGATGCGTAAACATTTAGAAGAAATTCCTGCAATAGTCGCCGTATTTTACGACCTTGACTGGAGTGATAATCAGTGGGAGGAAAAATCAACGGAATGTGCTCAACGTGTGGAAACTGTGAGGTTAGCCAAAATGTTGTAAGGGATAGTTCACCTCAAATAGATCTAGAATAACTGGCCGTGACTGCAAACTTGTGGTGGTTCTCATTCAGAAACGGGCGCCGCTCCCTTCGGGAGAAGATCCAATTGCTATGGAACGTGCACAAGCTTTGTGTACTAAATGTGACCTTCCTGGCAAAAATCTGTTTGCTCTATCCCATACCAATCATCTATGTGGATGCGTTACTAGGTAAGTTCCCATTACACATGTGCCTATCACTTCGTCCAGTATACTTGAGATGATGTTAGGGTGTAATAATAATGGGACTTTTTCGAATAAGAAGTGGATTAAGGAGTATTAGCGATTTTCGTCTTAAAGTAATGCGACAACACAAACGCTAGCTCTCCAGTCTTGTTCATAATGAAATCCTGGTTTAGGCTTATGGTGTCGCTGGTTTGTTTCAATGGGTTACGTTAAGTTAGGGCTTAAAAGCGACCTTCGTCCTTGACTGTGTGCATAACCATGGCTTGAAATTTTATGAACTCGAACCAGTGCACGCATGAAAGGTATTGCGAACATTCGTCGCGACCTTTCGTCTGGAAACACAACTGTTTCCAGTAATTTGGTTGAAGTGAAAGCCAAAGCAACAGAGAAGTATAAACTGGTGTTAGCAAAGGGCGACCGTATGAAGGGTTTGCTTTTCTTAAGTCAACCTTGAACAGCTGCGTGAAACAACGGACAAAAATACCATCAGCTCTAGAAAGTGTAATATTTACACCGGAGAATGGCGTGTATGACTTTTTATCTGTCACCTACTCTACAAAGTGGAACCGCGGAAAGTTAACCTTCCACCACATGTTCTATCAACGATAGTCATTCAATTTATTGCTCAACCCAGTGAAAACGAGTTCATTTTCAGTTTAGGGTTGTTTCAGCGATTCCAGGCTTACCATTCTATCGTGGTGAAACTCATCAGTGGTGAGCCTAACTCACACAACGAATTTGTTGTGGAAGAGTGGCGGTGAAGTTTTTCCCGTGATGCTTGCCAAGCTGACATCTGCAGCGTTGGCGAGATCAACAACTCACACCTCAAACAATCATACCTTCAGTGCGAGAAACTACAACAATACTCGTTCCTAATCGCTTGACTCGGATAAACATCCTGTAGTGTTTGAGAAGTAAGCAAAACTGAGAAGTCTCAAGCCCTTTCCACGCCTGCGCGTGTAGCGGAGATCCAACGGAAAGGCATGGGTGGTTGGAGACGTCTTTGCATCACATCTCCAAACTTGAAAGTGATATGACAGCCCAAAATCGCGAAATTCTCCTGATAATCGTCAGTTGTTCGGCTTATACAAAAATTGATGGATTGCAACTAGTTAAGTTGGTCTTCAAACCAGACTCAACATCTGTATATGGGGTTACAAAATCTAGAATTTGCTTTGGTACAGCTGGGAATCGTCGTCTAGGGAATAATATTCCACTTTGAAAACTGGCAACTCTCCAACGTCTTTTATCAATTACCTAGAGTGGAGGCGTTTCTATTGAGTCAGATTGTGTTGAAGGCTCTCATGATTTCATAACTGTCGCAGTAGGAGACATTCGCTCAAAGTAGCAGCTGATTATAAAGACCAAGTCTTACACTCTAAGCATTACTCTTCGTTTTCGGTAACTGCCATCTTCAGTTACTATTAATGCCGACTAAACGTTACTGTTGTGTACAACGCCGATGCGCACATTAGCGAGGTACGACTAATAAGGTAAGTACTAATAAATCCGCGCCTGTCATACTCCTGGTGAACTTTTTATCATTGGTTGATTCCATCCTCATCAAAGATGAATAGTTAATAAACTCCTGTTAACTTGTCACTTCGTATGGTTAATCAATATTCGGTAGTCCCTTCAAATGATGAGTTAACTGGAAGTCAGTGTGTATGTTAATTATCATTCAGTTGGCAGAACACGTCACACCACCGTTCGGGCGTTGATACTACATAACGTACTTTGGTTAGTGCGTATTGAGTCGAAATTCCCCACTATTTATCAGTAACGAAGACAATGCTCGACAAATTTACTGCTTTCTGTGGTTTCGACTTGAGAAGAAGTACCAATCATGGAGTCATCGGTCAGTGTTAACTGGACTGTTACTGTATCTCCTGTCGGATCGATCAGGCAATCCGAACATCACTGTAGCAAATGGACCTGAGCGTTCGCATATGATAATTTAATCGTGCCTCATGTGAAGTCAGTGGTGCAGTGGCCCAGTGGTCAACTCGGTTGTCCCATGAAAGCGTAGTCAGAGTTCAAGTCCTGGATGTGACAAGGATATGCACTACTGGTGAATTATAACAGGCTGTGAAGTTCGTGTGAATGCGAAAGCCGCCATCAGTTGTGATTGATGCTCAACTTATATCAACCAAAATCCCCGTACTGTTATGGGCAAATTAGACGATTTTCAACCGTAGTCGAGTAGTTGGTCATCTGTTTCTATTAACCACGCTATTTCCCGCTTCATTAATGCAACTGCATTCTGCCTCCCGTCCTATAAGCACTGATCTTGAATGCCACAAATCTTTGGAATACTGTTATCGGAGATTTCGCATCCATCCTTTATCATGAAGTGAATAAAACATGATATTTTGATAGGTGATTAGATGCACTGTATTTTGGCACTTTTAAAAATTAAGCCCTCACTAACACATTATTAATAGTGCATACTTCCAGAAATGCATTGTGTTTAACGGCGAGGATATGTATTCGTGCAATCTCCATCGGTGTGTATTTGAGAAATCTTCATTTTCGCTACTGTTAACCGGAGTAATGAAGTGCTTGCAGTTGTTAGTGGTCGCATGATAGCCACATTCCTTCGGGTCCACACTGGATATATGGTCGTGCGTTGAACCGCAAGTGGTACGGCTCAAGTCAATTGCGGTGATGGTTAATTGCAGGCGTCCTTTGGCTTTGGTCATTGTGACAGGCTAATCCAAATCGGATGCCGCCAATCGTATGATAGTCATACTTAGAAAATTTTATTCATCTCCTTGAACAGTGTTAGGATGTGTTGTCTGTCAGGTTTGGGGGGGGGGAGCAACCGCGTATCCCAATGGTTAGAAACGCTTGTTTTCGTGGGGTGGTTGATTCTCGTGAATTCCAGTTGAGTTTGCCCAATACATTCATGTTTTTTCCTTTATCTGTTTTTTTTTCTGCGAACTACTGTTTGTGTATAAATGTGTTCACATCTACTTCGTCTTCAGAGTCAATAAATTGCACTTCTGACTTTTCTGGTTACGTTTTGGCTGATACTCATGTGATTTTGAAGAATTCTTTGAGTTTCATTTACGCTTTGCTGATTTTCGTTTTGACTGCTTCTTGTTCACTTATTTTACTCAGCTTCATTCTTCACTGCCACTTTTGTTCAGTCTAGAAAGTGAATTTCGTGATATGGCTTTGAGCTATTATCACCAACGAGCCAAGAAAGTCAAAGCGCACAAAGATAGTTTGAACAAGACAAGTCATCAGGTGAGTGTGTAGTTCCTTTTTTGCTTTCCCCTGTATCTTTTCACTGATTAACTGGTTGGCGGTGAGGATTTTGACGGGTGATGCCTTGACGCCACTCATGTTTGCTGGTAGGTTTCACATTTGTACACAAGTTATGACCGACCCATTTTTCTCAACAAAATCATTTGGCTGGGTGTTCTTTTTTATCACAGCTTATCCATGGATCCTATGCTTGTGTAATCGTGATAGGCATCTGTCGACTAGTAGATGCGTGTACGCATAGTAGCACCAGTATGTCCAGTTCTGCTCTACAGGGTAACAACCACTTGCGTACAAGACTTTGGATAGATTTCGGTGATACATTGCCAAGGCGTTAGCAGCTTTATTCTCGTTAAGATGTGGTACTAAGTTCAGTTCACTGTTGGTCTAACCTTGATCGGGGATTTTCAACGTTGAAAGAAGTCGGTTTTTCTGTCACAGACGGCGCTCTTTCTGTGATGCTCGTGGTCTTGAAGCAGCCTGGAGACTGTCAGTTTTTCTCTTGCAACGTAACACGTTAACATCGCTCCTCGTTCAAACCGCATTGCATTAATTGGTTTGCCATTATCGAATTCTGTTTGTAACCTCCTACGTCGGGTTGATGTAGCATAACTCAAAACCCCGACCATCGGTGTTCACTTATGTGTTAGTTGCTCTCCTCTGTACGGGTTCTTCCTTTAATCACGGTTACGTGTCTTAATTTGCTCTGTTGCACCCTAATGCAGTACATCGTAGGTGGGATGAAGATTGACCAAATTAAGATGAACACGATGTTGGCCTTGACGACAACTTTACTTTTCATGGCTTTTTCTCCCATTCCTGTTCATTCTAAGGAGTATCATATTTTTAGTTCAATTTTCAGCATTCTAAGCCTTCTTTTACACACATTGCTAATAGGACCCGATTTATTGGCTAATGTTGCAGTTTTCGTTACCTTTGCTAATGTTTCATCGCAGTTCGTTTCTCTTCATTTGAAGCTTCTGTTTGTTCGTCACGAATTTAAAATTGCTTTCTTCGGAGAGTTGAAACAAGACCAAGCTCTTGCTCTCAAGTGAGTTTTTTCAGTGACCCCTTTTACCGCTGTCTTTTATGCCCACTTCGCCGTGGGAAGCCATGTTTGTAATTGCTTACTGCTTCCTTGTTCGCCTACTCATGCGATGTTAAAGTAGTTCAATTAGTTACTAAGTAATTCCTTGGTTAGGCCACGTGTTAAAGCCCGAAGAGCACCGCAACGACCCTCTCGGAGAGCCTTTATCAAGCGATGTAAATCAGAAAATTTACATTGTACAAACTTCAAATGATGCAGTCATCAATTTGCACGTGTTTGTGTGTTTAACATGCGGTGTGCAGACAGGCTACCAATAGGATGCATGGATTCACGATCCACTCGAGGTCACCACGTGACGATCCCAGGTGCGAACACAGGTAGACAGTTGTTGCGAGTTTGTATGTCTGTTCATGCATGTGTGCGTTCAATCTACATGCATGTGGATTGTTTGGGATAGGTTGGGTGCCAGGGATACCGCAAACCTTTTCTACGTGGTGTCACTGTTGTCCACTCGGTAAACCCTACCAAACAACTGACAATTCCAAGCCATTGGATCGATTCACCTCCTGTGGTGTATTAGCGATCAGCAAAGCCTCTGCTTCTCCTCTACGCTCAAGGGGGTCCTCTGTCAACAAACAGACGGGATAGCAATGGGATCGCCCATCTCTCTTACGGTTGCTAACTTGTTCATGCAAGATACAGTGCAGAAGCTGCTGCTCAGTTTTCCTGGTCCACTTAGGATTTGGTGGAGATATTTCGATAACACGTTGGGGGCGATATGTACAGAAACTGTTGGCAAATTCATGAAACACAAATTCCCTTCATCAGCGCGACAGTGGACCACGCGCTGAGTTTTCCAGACTGCAGAATACACAGAACAGCCGACGGTTACCTGGACGCAAGCATGCACAGAAAGGACACCCATTCTGATTGGTACCTTTTCTTTAGCTCAAAACACTCCACGGGCACCAAGAAAGCAGTTGCATCCAGTTTGTTTCGCAAGGCCTTGTTAGCCAATCCCGAAGAGGAGCTGTCGGAGGAATACAAGATTGCGAAGTCGGCACAGAAAGCTAACGGATACTGTGACAAGATTTTTGGTTCAATTCGGGAGCTACCTTATAACAAGATCAACGAGCTCAGGAATTGGCTGTCGACGGTGGTTATGACGTACTGAAAGAATACATCAGAAGACCTTAGACTGGTGCTCAGTCAATATAGTATCGGTTGAACTTAAAGCCACTAACACGTTAGGGATAAGTTAATCCGATTAAAGGACGAACGAACCGTTCTGGAGCAATCAGACTGTGCTTACCGAATTAAATGTAAGGGTTATCAAGCTTCGTACATTAGACAGACGACCAAGTGGAAGTGCGCACCAAGAACATAGAAGGTGTAGTAAGAAGCTTCCTACTGACGTTCAGCAATTCTGGAAATTAGAACATGATCCAGCCATTGCGGCCCACGCGATCCTCAGCCAATATGAAGTTGAATTCGACCGTCCGACTGTGCTAAAAGTTGGTTTCCGTAACCACAAACAGCGTCTACTGGCAGGAGCTTTGCTGATCGCTAATACACCACAGGAGGTGAATCGATCCAATGGCTTGGAATTGTCAGTTGTTTGGTAGGGTTTACCGAGTGGACAACAGTGACACCACGTAGAAAAGGTTTGCGGTATCCCTGGCACCCAACCTATCCCAAACAATCCACATGCATGTAGATTGAACGCACACATGCATGAACAGACATACAAACTCGCAACAACTGTCTACCTGTGTTCGCACCTGGGATCGTCACGTGGTGACCTCGAGTGGATCGTGAATCCATGCATCCTATTGGTAGCCTGTCTGCACACCGCATGTTAAACACACAAACACGTGCAAATTGATGACTGCATCATTTGAAGTTTGTACAGTGTAAATTTTCTGATTTACATCGCTTGATAAAGGCTCTCCGAGAGGGTCGTTGCGGTGCTCTTCGGGTTTTAACTCGTGGCTTAACCAGTGAATTATAATGGGCATTAGCACAGCGCTCAATGTTTTCTTGTATCCGTTCTTTGTACGGTTCGGAAGCGGTGGTTTGTTTAATCCAGAAAATCCAGCCAAACAAAATGCTGTTTGCATGCAGCATCGGCAATGGGCGGAACGCTAATTTGAGCAGTCCTCTTTCCCTGCAACATATTTTGGGACTTTATTAACGTATTGCTTAATAGGCTGATACACGAACGTTCACTTTTTCCAATTCATCATTGTTTAGGTTTGCACTGACGTGCTTCTTTTGGGTGTCGTTCGGCTGCTCTGTAGGCATGCCTATTTCGTAACGTGATCAATAATTTCAAAGGTCAAAAATATTGCATGCGATTTTTTTTATGTCAACCTATTTTGACCGCATCTCTCTGATTAATTTTGCGACATTAACATACACAACGTATTGTGAGGGACCTGTAGCAAAGCAATTTTGACTCCATTATGTTTGTGACAGTCTGTCAGGTGACCTAATGGTTCTTAGGCATATTCCGCGACAAGAGAGATGAAAATGGTGCAGCATGGTTGAATTGTAGTAGGCTGGAAGGGAATAAAGCTTTCAGGCAGAGCTGCGGTAAAGATGTTGTTAGGATCTCCACCCAGATGAAACGGCATTGAAGTGGTGCTCACCGAGTGACGCTGACCATCATGGTAGTACAAACTGGAGCGAGAAGAAACGTGAGAGTCCGTCATAGTAGTTGAGTCTAGTGACTACTAATTCCCCTTCAAAATGTAAAATGCGAAAATGATTCGAAAACGGTGAGCCACAATGGTATCTTCGTGAAGTTAACGAATTTTTGATCGCTCGCCGTTTTTACGCTAATGCGTTGGGATTCGGTCAATGTATTGATACAGCTTTTTGATTTAAAGTACGTGCTTCTCTGTGGGTTTGAAGAGCAGTCTCAAGGCTTTCCGTGCATCCGATGTGGGAGCTGTTTTTTTATAACACTACCTGTATGGACAGTTTTCTAATTTAAGAGTTACCTTGATGTGTCTTCTTGGGTACGTGTGCTGAGGGACCGAGGTAGGTGCATCTACGAACAAAATCAGGTGCATAGACAATGCCGGAATGTGAGTACCTGGTCCTTTCTAGATGTGCTTAGAACTTGCATGATCACTTCATCGAATAACAGTCCAGCGTCGTTTTACGTCTGGCTGATTGTTATACTTGAACGGCATTTGGTAGGGGTTGAAATATTGCCACCTATGTAGGTCGTGGGTCGGAATACTTGCGAAAAAACCTCGTCGCGTGTTTCTTCCTATTTGACTGTATTTCCTCCGGTACATTCAACCCAGTTCCTAATAGTTTTTCTAACGCACTATGTGGAACTTTATGAAACGGAGTCCCGACAAGCCAACGTCCAGGCGCAATTGGTGCGATTCCCTTAATGTGTGGAGTTTTTCCTGTTTATGCGGTACACATGTTTGGATATTGAGCCATCCTCGCGTTTTTTCGGCGAAATGTCTGAAATGAAGAGGATCGCGTTGTTTTTTTAATTTCTAGAGTGAACGTTAACCTGGTATGCAAATTGTTTAACAGCTGGTAGGATGCTGTTACCTGCTAGAGATAGTCAAATTCAGTAAAAATACCCTCTAGAGACTAGAGTTGGTTGTGTGGGCATTCGAACTATGTTTGTACGTCGATCGGATGATTATTTTTGTGGTATGCTGAACCGCTGCCCGACCTTCCTTTTGTGTTCTGTGGTGTTTGGTAGATTCTTCACGTATTTGTTTGAATTCCTTAGGGAAGTAGTGATGATTTCCTCATTAGAGGGTGATATTGTGTGTTTCTTCGTATGTTTCGTTGTCACGTGGGCCGTGATTGTCCCACAATAATTATAGAATTTGGTGAAGGAACGAGAATTTAATCGGTCTGTGGCTATCATCAAAAGGATATATGTAACTGTTTCGATAAGCTGTAAAGTATCTAGCCTATTTCCTTAGATATAAAGTCATTGTCTGTCGTGACTTTGACCAAAACTGTGACTTCCGCCTGCCAGTTAAAGTGACCTTATCACGTTTTGTCATTACTTCGTTGCATAGAAAGTTGGTGCACATTTCCGAAGTTTCAGACGTATTTTCGAACAAAAAGCTCGTGAGATTTTGTCATAGAAAGATTTGCTCACCTACTTCTTTAATGATGTCATTTTTACCACGCTCTACAACAGCTCGATTTATACTATTTCGTAAAATGAACCCTAATGTTGATTGCGCAATCCACCAGCTTTGATGTGAAGGCATTCTTACAACATTTGTAAGAGGTTGCTGTCCGTGACACCTGTTTTCTTTGCCATTTTCCTGCGTTATTCGATCGTTTTTATCTAAATCAGACACTATCAACAAGCCTACACTCATCTGCTGGAGCAACGTATTGTTGACATTCATCTTTTGGAAATGAAGACGGTGGCCGGATTCATTAACTACAAAGTGAGTTAAACTTGTTATTATCTTACCACGTTCTTCTGCATTGATATGAGTACCAATCGATTCTCTTCTTTTCCTCCACAGATTTGTCGCTTGGCTTTTCAAACCAACGCTTCCGATGCGATATCTCAATTTCGTAGGCACATAGAGTTTTTCTCGAATCTTGTCGGAATGCCACAATTAGCTTTCGAGCATGAAGCCTGGATGTCCAAACAGTAATACCGTCTTTTGTTCGTAGAGTGCTTTCATTCACTTTCTCATTGTTAGATTTGAACTTCTCGGTGACCTTTTTCAAGAAGCCATTCAGTCTAGCCTCACTGCTCTCATGACACAGCATCCTGGTTTGTACTATCAAGAGGCTGCTCGTCATGCGATTGCACGTCGTCAGATTTGTCAAGCACTGTGTTCACATTCAAACGTTGTCTCAACTGACCCGGTCCCTATTCAAGAAGAGTCCGTTCCCGGCACTGACCTTCTTGATCCACAGACCTCACCGATTGATTCTCATTCTCCTTCAGATCAAGGACTCTTCAGTTCTGCAAATGTCGGGGCTGTGAAAACAAAACGGAAGAATTTCAGTGCCATAGAATCTGTTCGTCCTAATTCACCTCTGCGTTTTGCGCGTCGTTCTGCCGGAAGCAGCCCAGCAAGTCCCGTAGGCCGTTCACCTCCACTAATTCCTCTCAATGTGGATATGTACAATCCAGTATCTGCAACGGAGAAAGTTGATGGACTGGAGTTTTACGGTCAAAGACCTTGGCGTCAGGGTGTACAGAGCAGTGAACCTCCCAGTACAACTAAAGAACGAGAAGGTATCCGTGCACTACAGAGAGCTGAGCTAGCTGTAGATCATTCCGTACGTTCACGTAGTTAGTCTGTGAGGACTGCTCGAATAATGTTTTTTTTTTAAAAAAAACTTAATCCATCGAGTCGAGTGCACCGGTTTAGTAATTGGACTATTTGCTTTTACCCATTCCGTTTGGTTGGTATTGTTTCTGTTTGTTCTGGTTTACCAGTACGCCACTTGGGCTAGTCAGGCGATCAGTATCCAGGCTCTCGTACGCATCACCATTCTGTGATCGGTTTTGTCTGTGTTTGACCTTTTCAAACAGAGAACCAAACCCAGCCGCCCTTCAGTCAGCTATTATCATCATGACTACGCTCTTCACTGAACGGATACTAGTGGTTTTTGATGGGATGATTAGGCTAAATGTTGCAACCTGCCCATTCACTCTCAATGAGTTTGCGATTGTGCTGATGTGAACTGTCGGTTCTGAGTATTATGCATTTCCGGACTGATCTACTACTACAATGAAAGGATTATTTTTTTAAAACGGTTCCGCTCTTTTAGTTCCTAATCAACAAGATCGTGTATGAGCTCGAAACTACCCAGTTGCACAAAGGCCGACTTCTAGGATTAGTGTTCAAAGTCTGTCTAGGTTAGCTTTGTCTGGACAGAAGTAACTTGAATGTATTTAACCAATATAATGTTTGTGCTTTGATTTTGTTTTCAGGGGATTATGCGGAACGTCTAACTATAAACAGGTTGTGCTATGCTTGCGTTGTGACATCCAGAGTGAAGTCTGGATTGCTCTTTAGATATGTTTACGTTATGTGGATAGTTGACTTCAATGTTTAACTTCGAAGTAGAAATGCCCACTATTCCACTCGGACGTGATTTTTAGTAGCACATATCATGTTACTTTTTTACACTTTAGGTTCATCCTCATTTCATGATACCCATTTTCGAAAACACTTCTACCTCTTTCGTATTCTTTCAGTGTTAACTCTTCTGGTGGTCAGTGCTCAATACACTTTACGTCTGCTCCCATTTGGACATCTTGGCGCCGGGTCCTAGTTCGCCTACCATCTCAACTTTTCTCACAACCGACATGTCTTAACCGTATCTGCCGTCTGCATTCGGTCTCACCTGACAGCTTTGATGGCCGAACATCAATGCGGTTAAGAGTCATATATTTGGTAGACATGACCGTTCGAATGCATTCGCTTGGTATGTGCGGACGCAATTTCTTAGGTAGTTGGACCATACACTGAGGATGACATCTAGTTATCCGACACTTAAAACCTTTCATCGGCCTTAAGATCAGCGGGCGTAAAGTGCTTGGTGGTCAAACGGTGACAGCTTGTCGGAATAAAGACAGTTACCAGTATGATGGTTAATGTGGATCGCGTTCGTCTTCTTGATTATGGGCGTCGTGATTCAAATCGGGGCAGTTAAGAGAGTCGATGGCGTGTCACCGTTTTTAACCAACTCGTGTATGCGCTAAGCATAATTATTGGAGGGGGCAGTGAGAGAAAGACATCTTATGTGGATGATGTGGTCGCGCTTTCACTTGGAACTGTTTTCAGGGTGTAGATGTGCCTTTCTGTTAATTTCCAATGCCCACGTCTCGTATAGAATCAAACGGTTTTTCTTCGTCATTGGTAGACTGGCACTGAGCCGTGCTGGGTACGTCTTAGAGTCGTGATAACTTAATGCGGGTGACCGTTGTCTAGTTTATTCGTGTATGCCTGTCTCAGCTCGTACGTACGGTCCGTGTCATCTCTGAGTTTTATTCAACATTTACCGGTTGGTGTTTATCCGTACACTCACGTTCGTGATTTAAGTGGTAGAACATCACGGCTTGACTTTCACACTTTACTTATTTCAGGAACGAATAATCCCTTTGTTGGAACAAACGCATTTACACTATAAACGTTACAAAGCGGAGCGAATGAAACTTTATCCTGGCAAGTTTTACCCTATTTTTTGAGTTTCACCAGTTTAACGTACGCACCTGTGTTTCGAAGTAGTCCTCTTCTCTGCGTCTCCAGCTTGAATCCTGTTGTTTCTGTCGAGCTTATGTCCTTTTCACTTCTCCAGCAAACTGACTGGTGCCTTACGCTTGCCTTAAATGTGCTCGTTGGGTGTGGGACTAGTCGTCTATCATCTTGAGGTGTAAACTAACGGTCAGAATGCTTTCCAGTAAACACGATTCTTTTACATACGTGGGCCACTCTGTAGGCCTGATTTACCTCCAGTTGTTACTTTTACCCACCTTCGCTTTTACATTCAATTTACCCTGCATTAAGGGAGCATTATTGTAAACGCCTGAACAATTCGATTGACGAAAATTTCTGCAGATCACAAGTTGACTGTCAACCAGTTAATCCACAGCCTCCCTATTTTCAAGGCTCACTTCCGATCTAAGACATTGTGACTGTTCCAAACGCCAGCAAAATCCTTATCGGCCTGTAATGTCGGTTTGAGGATAAGTATTTCGGTTTACTATCCGGAGTGCCAACTGGTCGTCTACCCCGTCAAACATTTGTCGTTGGTTCAACCAACTGACATAGGGTGCGAGGTGGAGGAATGATGGCTTAGCCTGGATAACCCAAGGCAGTTAACAGTATGTTAATCATTGTGGGCCATGTCTATCTCTCCCGCAGGCACCTTCACCTGAACTGGTCTTTTATCTGTAGTTGCCTGGATGGACATTTGTGAGTGTGTTTAATCTCACTTGCCTTCTTTGGCAGTTATAGTTCTGTTACCATCCGGTCTTCGGACAGATTCGTCTGGTTCTCAGTATTTCCATGTGGGTTCACTGTTCCTCACTTTGAAATTTTGGATTTTGATGCTTACAGATAGCCTTTTGCACACAGTGACTTCCTGCCATGTGTCTCATCCCTTGGTTGCTAACTTTTATAACCTTATGATGTGCAACTCACGTTCTTTCCACAACAGTTCTATTCCAACATTTGCTTTGTTTACTGGTGAAGGAGTTCCATAACATCCACTGCCCTTGGTTTTCCATTCTCAGACATCGGGATCGACCGTATTGAATACTACGCAGTGTAGTTTTCTACTTTCAACAGCTTTCACCTTCAGGATATCAAAACGCGAGGCCTTACACTGTTATCCGTCTTTGGTCCGCGTTCTGTTTGCTTCAGAAGAATCTATTCCTAAAATAGCCAGCATACGCCAACCCGCAACATGCTATTGGCAATCGGTGTCTGATTCTTTTAGAAATAACTGGTGCTCACGTAATTTCACGGTTAAATTTTCATTTTGAGACTATCGCAATTTCTTGAAATCCGCTTTCAGTGTTAACGAAGTATTTTTAGCTGTGTGTTGAGCCCTTTATTTTGGATCGCTTTTCTTTCCGTTACTAAATCTACAATCCTGTGGTACCCCTAGTCTTACCGCCGTGACCTCTCCGTTACTGCCGGATCTTGCCACAAAACCAACCTGTCTACTCTTGGAGTAAGCTCGGAAAATTACTTTTCCATGATGGTTACTGCAGAGTCTAAGGTTCACTTCTTCGTACATATTTTACTGTAGTCAGAATGTGTACAATTCGAGCTCTCTCCTTGTAACCTCCGTTGTCTCTGTCCACTCCGCTGGTTTGTGGTTTACCTTTATACATAAATGCTAACCCACCAGCTGTCAACTGTGTTTACCTGCCGTCTATGCAATGTTCGCAATGGTCGACTTCTGTTTGAATCAAGACCTTGCTTACATACGATGTAACTCCTTTTAAACGGGTGCTGCCTCAATGCCTCAGCCATATCCATGGATACCGCGAACATTTCGACAGATTTGGGCAGTTGTTGCTTGTTCATCTTCTCTACTGTCAGATTGGATACTCATTACACTTCATCCGCTCACTCAAACCTCCATTTTCCGAGAGACCGGCTTCAACAATAGCTTAGTTGGTTTCTTCGGCTTGTACAGAATGGCGTTGTGTCAGGATCCTGGATACTCATGGTGCACTTGATAGAACTTTCCATTTGTATGCTATATTCACCAGTTTTGCTAACCACTATTGAGCGTCCAGTTTGTTATGACCCACACTTGCGTCGCACCCCTGCCAAGCGTGCTCTTTGTTACTGGCCTCAATGAAGTACTAAAACAGCTACGAAATGTTGTTCTCTGCAAGTACTTGTGTTTCCTATTCTCGCCTATCCTACGGTTGAAACAACTTTCGGGCTTCCTCTAGTTGTGCTCCCCCATTGCTTTGGTGTCCATTGTCAACTGACTCTTTATGTCTCTGAGTCCCTTTAGTTCCTTGTTTCCTGGCTGATTTTCCATTTTTGGCACGGTCACCGGTGGTCACATTGGTTACCATCTAACTGGACAATTAGATAATATTCATTCGAATGTTCACCTGTGCCACGCGGACTTGTTCTGTTAGAGCTGATAGCATATTGTCGATGAGCCGATCCGTAAACAGCTGCTCTCTCAGTATTGAGTTCCTTTCGGGAGGCGTCCTGCCAATAACTCTTTGAGAGGAACGGCAAACGGTGAAGTTCGTTTCATTTTCAACTCTGGCGACCTTGCGTCACCTCTTCGACTCCTGACGGTCGACTAGACAGTCGAGGTTAGCCACCCGTGATGGCCTGTGCTAATTTCACTTACCCCCTTTTGTTCTGCATCCACTACCACCATCACTTTATTCCACATAAGTGCCCTCGAGGCAGCCAACTTCCCACAATTGGTCTTGACCCCGACAGTCTTACTAATGTCATGGACCTCCTATAGAGATTTTTAGATATCCCTGTCTTCGAACAGCCGCGGCATGGACATGTTCATCCTGAATTTGTTCACGTCGCCAGTTATGTCTAAAATTGAGGTTTGCACAGGGATAAATAATTCAAAGAAACGGGCGTGTACTGCACAATAGTACTGCTGGCGGCATTCGATTCGGATTGGTCTGTCACAGTGACCGAAGCCAAAGGACGCCTGCGCTTAACCATCACTGCAATTAGCTTGCGCTACACCACTTGCAGTTCCACCCACACACCACATATCCAGTGTAAACCCGAAGGAATAAGACCGGGAGGTGTGCCAGTGGGGCCTTTGTGTCCAGCCGGCCAATGCTGGTTAGCCAGTTGATTGGCTAATAACGAAAGGAAACTTATCTCTCGGTAACTAAACAGAGAGACCGCAATGACGAGATCTACACTAAGAAGAGAGATTTGTGAAGTGTGATACAAGAAGCGCTGCAGTATAGGAGTGCAGGTTAGGGCATTCCAGAGAAGATAGGGATGAAAACCAAAATTCTCATTGAACTATAAAAAGCCAGGCAGACCATCCATCACACAATACATCAACAAAACCGAAGAAGAGAATGGATAGAAGATTACAGAGACTGAAGTTTCTGAAAAGAAGAGCGGATTATTTGTCAATGACCACTATGTTGGCCGATGCAGTCGTTAACAGGAGTGGAATGGATGTGCTTATATGACCTACCTGAGCCTACCGTACTCGTCGCCTATTCGCCGACGGGGTACTATGAGTACGTTGGTGACCTACTAACCTCAAACGGCCAGCGCATTCGCGGCCGCACACATCGCAACGCCATATAGTCACGTCACCGCGACCTATGGCACCGATGGTTCCTTTGCGTACCGCACGCTTCCGCTCGCGACCACGCAATAGTTGCTCGTTGAACTTTCGGACGCCCGCCCGAACCGTATTCCTCCAGGCCGTCCGGTTCAACGCCAAACCTTCCCAACATCGGAAATCAATGTTACAAAGTGAAAGACTTATCTGCACAACATCCTGGTATCTCCGCTTCTGCTCACCGGGATTTCGCTTACCTGTTTTCACTTGTCCGTACAGTAACTTCTTCGGGATACGGTCATCGCCCATCCGACGGACGTGACCGAGCCAACGAAGCTGGTTCAGCATCAACATGACTTCCATCCTGTCCATGTCCGCTCGCTGCAGTACCTCAGTGTTCGAAATCATGTTCGACCACCGGATACCCAGGATGCGCCTCAGACACTGCACATGGAAGCGCTCAGATAGCTCACGTTCCGCTGGTACAATGTCCACGTCTCACTGCCATGCAGCAGTACAGACAGCAATATTGAGCGGTAAACGCACAGCTTCGTGGCCATCTTCAGGCTGTGATTCTTCCAGACACGCCTTTCAAGACGTCCGAAAGCAGCACTAGCCTTCGCCACACACGCTGTCTGCTCGCTGTCCACGGACAAATCTGTTATAACCGCAAAATCTGCGACCACCCGTCGACTTTGTAGGTCTGACCGGAAGTCAAAAAGTCAATCCGGAGTGGTAGAAAAGCATCCTATTGGCGACTCTTCTTTTCTTAGCTTGGGTCATCTCCCAATCTCACACTGAGATTATTTGTGAGACGACGTAGCAACTGATGAAGAAGCCTACGGTGGTATTAGCATCCATACGAAAACCACTAAGCTCTCTGGACGTTCCTCCAAACACTTCTGCTCAGCCAACTCATGTGCGAACACGTCAGTCGGAACCGAAATCCACACCTCATCCAATGCGTCCGCCCCTTGCTTATATCCTTTGCTAAACGTGGACGTTTTCTTTCTCTTCGACCCCAGCTTACTTCTACCTGCACTGCTCGAGCCATATCCTTCAACACGTATACACTGGAATTGAAGACTCGGTTCGGTCCGACATTTCGACGACATCGCTTCACTGTTGCGGTTACGAACCAAGCCGGTTCATTGACCTCCGTCGCAAGCAAAGCGTGATCTCTGTGTGCCTGTACACTTAGCCGGTCTCCTGCATTCGCCCGTATTTTCCGGATATCATACCGTGGTCTTCTAGTAGGTTTGTCGGTACCGTGTTTGACGGTGCCGTGCGTGAAGCACGAAACTTCCTACCGCCCGGTGTTTGCACAAAATGTCTGTTCAGAATTTCTACTATGTTCCTTATTTCTCTGTTATCTCAGTTTTCAATTCCAATCCCATTCCCGTCGCCAAAATTGTTATAACGCGGAAAGACCGAGCTGATGCAATCGAGCTGTAACGATCCCTCTGAAAATGTTATATCACGGAGAGACCGAGCGAACACAATTGAGCTGGAACGATTCCTACGACACAATTATACTGTACGCGCTGTTTTACCCCGAAGAGCCGATCCCCAAGCAGACCATGAAGGAAAAACACTGGTCTTCAAAAAGAGAGCTTTTACTGTCTCAGTCCGAAGACAAATTACAAGCACAGCTCTTGCGTATATTGATAGCTCGTCAAGCGACCTGGTGAATAATGTTCAATATTCAATGATCAATGCTCAGCGTCCTGGGTCGATAATAGGCGAATTAGCGTCCAGTATGTAAATCGGTGTGATAATTAAAAATGATGGTGCAATAGAAGAGTTCGAATTCACAAAAGTAATAAGTGTTCATTACCGGTTAAGTGGACAGTTTTTGGGACATTTAACATCCCTAACAAAATCTATCGGGAAGTTGCTACCCAAGTAGCAAAAATCCCCGCAGCTATTCACAGTGTCTCCAGTGCTGCGAATTTGGGGTGGGGTACACAAGCAGCACGTCCACCAGGAGAAGGCTGAAAGAACGAAAAATAGTACACCACCATGAACACAAACACTCGTTTGCACTCGAACGTTGGGGTAGTCAGTACTCGATGAATCCCTGCTGGGTTTGACAGTTATTCTAGTTTACAATATCTGCCTGTGGTTTTCTGTGCGCAGAACGCATGGGCGTTCTGTCTCATCGAACGCATTCAAACAACTTATTACTCACCGATGCTTGGGTTTGTTTTTCGTCGAAACAAACCGTTATAACTCATGAGAGAAAAGGCATTAACTAGAAACGAAGGAACGCACGGTATCACAATACCGTATGAAACTAAGCGCATGAGTGAGGAAGCATTGCCCTCGCAGCTTAGACCCGCTCAACAAGCAGGGAAAAGACGGTCTTTAAATGAGCTTTGTTTGTTGTTCAGCCCGGAGTGCAGTCTGTGTATTTATAAGTATTATGCGACCTTTGACCTAGTCCGAACAGCAGACCACTCAGAAAGCAAGCGCCCAAATTGAAAATCAAACGGAATAACACTCACTCATATTATCGAAATGGAAAAACCACTTTTTCAGAAACTAGACAAATTCCTTCCGTTCTTCAAGCAAAGGTGTGTACTGTGTGATGGATGGTGTTGACTAAACACTGAATTGCTGCAGCTAATTGTGAGATCATGTTCATATGACTGTTTACCTGTTCATCACGAATTTCGATTGTTTTTGCTTATTCTTCTCATTCATACAGTTGTCCATGTTAATTATTCTGTCGCTTCATGAGCCGACAGCAATTTGACCTGAAGACTGCCTTAGGTTGGAAATGTACGCGTAGGTTGATGTTCGTCGTTCCAGATTGGAAACGCCGCTACCGCTTGTAACGTGTATTGTTCAAACAATCATCTCCGGGGGCTTGTTGCAACATTTGAATATTCCCCGTAAAAATGTTTACCCAATTTGAAGGAGAATTTCATGCAGTTGGAATCTGTCGTTGTTCAAGCTACTATAACTCACTAAGTTTGCCAGGAACACGTGTTGCTCGATCCCTTAAGGGACGCGACTTGGTTCAGCCGTTTCGAATCAGTAGTCAAATTTGTTGCTCTTCATTTACAACCATGCTGCACCGGCCCCTTCGTGCCCCACTTAATTTAAGTGAATACGTTATCGCTCTGTTTATTTGTGGTGAATTCTCGGGCCTACCTTTTTATTATCAAATGACAGCTGACGAGCAGGTTCATTTACGCGTATTCCAATTAACTTGCGGAGTTTAAGCGCTGTGTTTAACCTATTTTAACGCATTCATTTAGGAAGGCTTCGTGGAGTGATTAGAGCTTGAACCAGTGAGACCTACTGAAATCGTGCTGTTTCTCCAAAGTATTGCTTTGTCGAAATTTCTTGAAAAGTTGACTGAAGAAGTAGATTGCTTTTTTGGGTTAGATTATCATAAACTGATGTTGTCTGTAGCCTATTCCTTGGGAAGGGTGTTTAATCCACTGTTTTTTATTGACCGTAATTTTTCACGACCGCAGAATAGACGTTTGTTTTTGGATTCTCCTAAAGTTCTCGAAACGGTGATAGTTGGTTATCGCGGTTTCTGCTTAACGTGACTGAAACCCGGTAAAACCAGTTCAGTAGACCTTTTTCTGTGCAGATGAGTACCGCTTTGTATGACCAAATCTGGTTAACTTGACCATTTCTACCCACCGTCTTGAGCAACCAGGACAGGGAGCTGGACGGCAGTGTACCCTGCCACCTAACACAATGTCGCAGATTTGGCCTGTTTACCAGGGTGTGTGTAATTTCAGACACTTCTGTCGGCTGTAGGTTTTAAAACAATTGGAGACCAACTTCATTGGTCAGCACAGGTTGGTCGCGGATGTTCCATGCCAAATTGCGTTGTTCGATGTAATCAGGACCGTTTGCTCCGTATAGTAGTGTATTAAAACGAAAACGATTGAGATTTGCTTTCTTAAAGCTCGATTCTATTCTCAATCAGCTGGTGAACTCCTTCCGGAACCAGGCATTTATCGACAGCATGTTGTTTTCAGTATGCGAAATAAATGACCTTCGTTTTATGTTGTCGACTATTTGCAGTCGGTACGACAAGAAAATCTTGTACAAGCCACCTTTAATCCCTACCACGTGAAACCAAATGCTGTTTATTGCATCACGAAAGGTCGATTTGTACAACTTAAAAACTACTGTTTGCGCCGTGAAATAAGCTGGAATTCAGCCGTGGTTCAGTAACACCTTCGTAAATATTTCTCATGAGCTCGTTGGTTTTCCTCATCAGAACGCCATTTTAAACTGGTTGTGGGCTCCTATGCGCAACGGAAAAGTTATCGAAGGAACCTTAATACTGAGCATATCAGACGGCTTCGCCTAACGTAGTAGTCTGACCGATTTTGCCAGTTACTTGGATAGAAGTAACCATGATAGTCACTTTTCATTGCATCTCTAAAAACAAACTTTGACTGCATAGTATAATGATTTGGCTTTAATTCGCAACCATGGGCAACGCCCACTCATGGGTAAACAGCATGCAGGCAAGTGCAAATCCCGTTTACGACACATCGTCATCGCTGGGTTGGACTCTCAACCTGCTCCATCTGTACGGTCATCCATATCGTTCTCTTTTTCTTTGCATCTTGTCCCTTTGCTTACAGTTGTTCTCATGGGTGCTGAATACTACCGGAAAGGAATGTACGCCAAGGCGCTCAGGTAATAATGGCTTTCAACACTGTAATCACTTGTTAAAAATATCTTTTCGGATAATGGATTAATCCCACTGGTCTTCCTGAAACCATGCATTCCAGATCGTAGTTATCTGAGTTCAGCCGAATCATCATATCCCTCATTCTGTCTGTGAGCGTGAAGCTAGGTTTGTCTCTTTATACCCGCAAACTAATTTTTCATTGCACACAATTGCTCACCGTCTCAATCAATAGCACTAATTCTCATAGTAACAGTTTTTAAAACAGCACTAGCATATATTTTATGCGCGAACAATTGTAAACATTTAGCCCAGTTTTATTTGAAATTAACCGATAGGGACGGACTCCTGTCGGTAGTTGTTAGTGTCGGTAAATTAGAACATAATAATCTAACTTGGAACATTGATGGGAACCGTGAAGACCACGTACTTGAGGCTGTTGGCGAAATTGGCGTCGCTAAACGTAAGTAGTGATCTTATGACTCGAATGACTGTTTTCTAGAGCATTGGCGTGAGAAATTCTAAACGGGAATTTATTTAAATTTATTGGAAAAGGAGGGGTTCCAACACTGCTCCGAGTGAAGCACACTGCCATGTTGGAAATTTGTTTTAACTAGAGATTTCTGTGACAAAGCAGGCGATAGCGATCAAAATCGTTCAGCAGAGTGGCGTATTCTTTCTCCGATTACCCCCCAGAATTTACCCACCTTCGCTAAGATCGATGATCGTGGAAACTGTGCGTGCGTTTTTCTCCTGTATGTACTATCTACTGTTATTGATTCACGGTCGTGTGTAAACGCATGTTTTGTCTCAGTGGCAACATCTGATTAACTTTACCCCGATTATTTATGATTGGGGAAGTTTGCTGCTAGGCTGGTTGTTAGTAAGTACATTCTATTTCGCCCAATTTTTATAGATGTTTCGTGGATTGTGGTGATCGTTAGCTGATCCTCACCAGCCGGTCATGTATACTTTCTCAGTTCAAATCCTCTAGTTTGAGAAACAGTTGCTCCCAGTCTAAAATCATAGATATGCAAGTGCTTAGGTGTTTATTTCGTGTCATTTTGAAGGTGCGTTTTAACATCAGTTTTCTGTCGTCTGCATATTTAGTTGTCACTCAGTGCACCGAATGATGAAGCTAGATTTTCTTGATACACAATCAAAATGTTAGCATTTCGTATTGCCTCTTCAGTACCAAATAACAATAACCAGGATCATATATATGACACTAATGGGATGGTGAGTGAAGAATGAAATAGCAAATGGGGTGGAGAACTGCGGGACAGAATTAATAAGTCGATGGGAGTCTAAGGCTTACATATAATTGCTTTTGGCTTGAGACGACTAATCACGACCGTCTCAGCAAAACGCAGGAAACGCGGATTAGCGTGGCACATTATAATTCTAAATGTTAATTCTAGATTAATCCAGTGGCCAACATGTGCCTGGCGATAGACGAGGCCGGAAGCTTGCCTGATCCCGGGACGAAGGAAGTAGACTGCGCAGTAACATCCTGAACCCATTTCGGCAGATGTTCCTTCATCCTAGAGTTCAAGCACCTATCGGTTCTGCCGATGTAACTTTCGCCGCAGTTACACACAAATTGATAAATACAGTGTGAGTTGGCGCCAATAGGCTGCTCTCCCTTTACTGAAGGTAGCTTCCGAGTTCGGTCAACGACTACGATTTCAGTCCCATTGTATGCTCGCTTAATGGATGCGACGAGACGTTTTGTGGTTAGAAGTGAAGAAGTGTCACCTTTGAATGGTAGTTCAATGTAGACTTTCTTCTTCCCAACCGTGGGATCCTTATCTCCTACAATACGCTGTTGGCTGTGTCTATTGATACATCTTAGCGGATACCCATTATTCTGCAGAGTGGTTGTAAGCAGTCGAAGTTCATCACCTAAATATTCTGATGAACAAATGCGCCTAGCATGCATAAACAATGTTCTGACCAATGCCCGCTTGTTCTTCATTGGCGTGAAGCTTGTGAAGTGAGTGTACTGACCCGTCCAGGTGGGCTTGCGATGCACACATCTTACTGAACCATCATCCTGGCGACCGATGAGGATGTCTAAAAACGGCAGGCATCCGTTCTTTTCCAGCTCAAAAGTGACTGTCGGATTGGCCTGACAAGTGTTAAACCGACTTACCATCTCATCGATTGTTTGCGAAGATGACGCGAACATGAGGATGTCATCCACACAACGTTTGTAGAACAGCAGTGACGCAATGTATTCAGCGATTCGCCTTTCTACCATCAGCATGAAAAAATCCGCCAGCATCGGTCCTAACGAACTCCCCATGGCGACTCCGTCTATTTCTCGATAAGGGTTATTCTGGAAACTGAAACTGATGTTCTCCGTACACAGCAATAGAGACAGTTTATGCATATCCATGAGAATTTTTACATCAAAGCCTACAGTTTCGATCAGATCGCATATAAATTCAATTGTCTCGTGCAATGGAACATTTGTAAACAGGGATTGAACATCTACTAAACACATGACTTTGTCCGCTAGGTTGACTTTGTCCAGACACTCAATTAAACTGAATAAGTCTTTAACGATATGTGTATCGAATTTCCGTTTTAATGGGGTCAGGACCTCTACCAACCAACGAGCCAGTTTGTGTTGTGGTGCATTGCTCATAGATAGAATCGGTCCTGTAGTTCTCCATCCCATCTGCTATTTTATTCTTCACCCCCATCCTATTAGTGTCATATATGTGATCCTGGTTATTGTTATTTGGTACTGAAGAGGCAATACGAAATGTTAGCATCTACCAATGTCCGTCTTTTTACTGCTATATTCAATTTTATGAAGGGAACCAGCTGTTTCAAATCAAAATGTTGATGTGGGAACCAATTAGCTATATGCATACCTTCGTTTTGGAGCTTATTCACTAGGACGATTCTTGCAACCACACATGTTTTGTGTGTGATTAATTTGTATGCTCAGATTCGGATTGGAGCGTTATACAGTGGCGTACCTGAGGCCATATTACTGCATAATCTGTTTACCTGAATTACTTGATACCTACTCATCTGTGGTCGTGGCTATGAGTCATACTCAGGGGTTGTGATGTTTTGGTTGGTTTTAATTCCGACCGAATTAAGTGCCGTGGCAAGGGAATCCCAGAAATCTTCGTCATTCACGATCGCCATCTTGTTGTGACGTATTTCCATTAACTGATGTGAAGAATCAGTAGCCAACCTAACAGACGTCACTTCTTTACTTAGCAGTGTTGACATCGTTTCCTGATCCCTGGTGCGCGTTGTTAATTTCCTGTCCTGAACATTTTTCATGAAAAATGGCCACTTTGAACAGCGCACAGTGCAGCAGACATCAAATAAATGTGCAGGGTGTGTATCTTAGCCAACCTTATGTATAAGTTTTCATAACAGCGCGTATTGGTTACGAACTTGGAGCTTGGTACACCCGATGGGCTATGCTGCGTGCATGTGTAGATGGGCTTTTGTTCGTCGTTGCTCATTGACTTACTTTGTTAAACAATTTTTAGCACATGTTCATCGACCATTCACTTTTGTCGTTTGAAATGCTGTGATTGTATGGAATTCGTTGCCTACTGCTTGTCGAATTGTTGCGTATGCAGAGGACCATTTGTTTCCTTGTTCCATGTTGTGATGATCGACTATTTAGTTCGTTAACCATCCTTTCATTGGCGTAAAAAATCATCCGTTTTTTGCCCTGTCTTAAGGGATGATCTAAATCTGCTTAAATTCTACACTCAGAGATGACCGGTTCTCCAATCATTCAGGCGTTTTCGTTTTATGGTCTACTCTCGGTGTAGGTTTGTTCCTCATTTTCATGCCAGGGTTTTATACTTTGTGTGTTCCCTAGTGTACGTAGTGCCACAGGGTGTAGTGAAGATCTTTTGGGTCAGTTTCTGGAAATGTGCAGGTACGGGTTTACATCCGTTTTTGCACTAGCTCCGTGAATGGGAATGCCTCAGTTTATGATACCTAACACTCCTATGTTTCTCCTAGATTGACGCCTATAACATCAACATACTTTCGGAGACCAAATTCCAGGCCTATTTTTCACAGCGTTTTCCATAAAAATGGAGAGAGCTGATGGAACAAGCCTCAATTGGGTATTGTAAGGTTTCTTTCTCTCAAACTTTATTAATGACTGCTTGTATGCATGTCTATGTATTTGTCACTATCCACCCATCCCTATCCTGGTTTTCGACATGTAAACAGAAGAGTGTTCTAACCTGCGCAGCACACACAATTTTTCATCTGAAAATGCGCTTGAGGATCTTAGTGTGGAATTTTTCTCATTGTAACAAATCTTTTACTGTTTCGTTCTTTATCCGGCATACTGATGGCCTAATGGAATTTCGATACTAGGCTAGTCTTCGTCAGACGATGATACTTATTCACGTATGTGGGTGCTTTTCTTCGGATCACTTTTTCATTTGCACCTCGAAATGCAAATATTGATTTCTCTCCGTAACAATAATTCCCGCTCGATATTCTTTGCGACAGATGAACTGTCTGACTCAATCAAGTGGCACACGTAATAGTATTTCAGTGACTGGTTGGATTGGTTCGCCAGATGACGTCAAACAGATGTTATCTATCATTTTCACGTACTCTCTGCTTACTGTAACTGACGATCGCATACAGTGTATTCACCGTTTAGTCGCATATTTGTAATTTTTGCATGTGTATCAGCTGTTATTCGAGCGTGCTCGACAAGTATCGACGTGAGGGATGGTGGACCATTTACACATCTGTTTTGCGACATATCCTGAAGTAAGTGTTTTGTTTTCATCTTCTCAAACAGCGTTTACGTTACACTCTTCCATTATTTCAACTAACAAAACTCTAATGCGCTTGTCTTGTTTTTACGTGTTTGACGAACGCGTCGAAAAATCAGTCATCAGCCTCTGCGATACAGACCACTCTCAGTTTACTAAAAAATCCGACTCATGGTGAAACAGTATTACTTACTTTAGTGGTTGACATTGGACTGCATCCACGTTGGTTCTGATAGGTCGCTTTTCTACCGTTCGGATTCATCCGGCTCGGTTGTGTAAATCCCACACACATTCAAACAACTCGTTTTGTTCCTCGTTCCTCTCGACAGAAAATCGACGCAGCTGTTGATTGTTATTCTGAATGGCTGACACTGATCAAGTCTTTTGCTTTCGACGTTCTGTGTATGAGATTTGACTGACCGAACGTTCTTCAGCGAGGAGGTTGCTCCAATTCAATTTCAGCACACCTATCAGACCGCATTTGTTCTTAACAGTATTGAACCAATAGGCGCAGTTATAACGTGGAGTCGATTTCAACCGCCCACCAAGTCAGGTACAAATTTGCTGTGATCGCTTCTTATACTTCTGTTGACATCGTTCCAGTGGTTGTTGTCCTGACGAACATTTATTCATAGGGTTCTAAGCCTGACGTTGCCACCTGTTGATCATATTCGTGTCTCAGACATTTAATTCACAGTCACTCAAGGTGAAGAGATAAATGTGTAAACCCGGCTGATATGCGCATTTGTGTGTGCCTTGTAGAAAGCGACTATTAGCGACTGTCGACTGCTACTCCATATAGTGTGTTTGAGGTTAGTGCATTTGGACTGTTTCTTTATGGATCCACACAGTGTGACAGTATCCGGTCCACTCGTGAGCTGGCGTGCTGCCCAGTGGCAAACGTGTCGTGGGATGCCAGTCGAGCGCTACAGGCTTTGTTTTGGCCATTCGTATGGAACACACTTATGCTTGAAGTAGTAATGGCCAGTAGAGAGCTATTGGTACAGTTTTTGCAGTATTCGTGGTAGAGGACAAATAAATGGCTGAAATTTTGTTGTTAGATTTCTTCACACTACTTGTGAGCAGTTGTCATCAATACAGACGTTTTCGCGTTCACACAAATTCACCTGAATTACAGGTTGCGTGAAACACTTTTTGAGGTCGCCATTTTTACTTGTTTATTTTTCTACTCTATTAATCAGTAGCCTACTTTCAGGGGTAACGACTACACCTAAGCACATGCATGATGCAGTGTGTTTGCGGAATTGATGAGCAATATAAATAAGGATTTTGATTTCTGATGTGCACGAGTGTTTTTCCGAGGCGCCCATTCCCAGTATTATGCCATTCCTATCAAACACGACCGCCTTCTTGCCACCTCAAACGGTGCTAATAAGGGTATCGAGTCAGATAGCAAAAACGTCGACTGGTCGCGTGATCGTCTGTTTTTCCCATAGTTCGGCTATCTCCTCTATTTGTTGGGGCAGACGGAAACGAACCTGACAATTAATTATGGGCTTTCGCATGGTCCCCCTTCCGATTGGGTGGTCGTTACCAGTCCCATAATGGGCTATGTCTATCTAATGAACAAGATGAAACGAGCCAACTACAATGTTTGAACCATTAAATTCTCTTGTTTGAGTTCTTAAAGACATCAAGCATCGATCTACGAGATGGAGAACGTATTTGCATAGGTTTAGCACATGGCCAAAATAATCACTTAGGTTCCTTTAGCTCTTTTTGATAGCCACTTGCATAATTTTGTTTCACAGGTGTGCATATTTGATGGGACAAATCGACGCATTCTTGTCTGCCGGATTGGAATTAATGGGCCCAAGTGAGTACCAGTTTTCTATTCAGCGTGTGGTCGTTCAGCAACCTCTTGGCCTGCTTGTACATTCATTCATATGATGTAGCTCACGACCGAATATTCACGACTCTAAATATACGTATATATATATATATATACATTTTAAACAACACGTGATACATTTTGTGTCACAGCGTGTCCAATGTGCTTTGTCGATAATTGTTATCGACTTTTAATTTGATTGTCACGACGCACATGTTTGGGAGTGTTGTTCAGCCGTTATAAAGCTGCGAATTCCGTTCCGTAGTTCAATAGCAAGGCGTACTTCCGACTCGAATGATGCAAGCGTTCAGTAACCACCGTCATGCAATCAAGAAACAATTCTCTTTCATTTGATCCTATTTCTAATCCGAATTCACTCGGCTCTTTGAGGTTGTTTTGGCCTGAAGATCGACTGAAAGATTTCAACTATGCACATACTTCACCAACCTTCCGAAAATTTAGTGATCCTTGTTTAAATAACACAGTGCGGCTGTCATTGGGTATCAGTTTATTGCAAGTTCATCCGTGTCCGAACGCCGGGACTGTCGCTCCCCACAGTCGCATGTCTCGATCAAGCAATCAACCCCTGGATGTCTGGGCTTTCCGAAACTGCTCACGTTTTGCTAAGGATCTGAAAATTGTGAAGAAATATTTATCAACCAGTCGTACTCGAGGATTAGCGGGTTGCTGTATCTCATTCAGCGGATTCTTGAGAAGTTTTAGCAACCAAGCCGCCGCTAACCTCTGGTCAGACATGCGATCGTCAGTTAGATCTTCCGTATCTTCGAAGCGGATGAATCACAGTTCTACCACACGTGATTCAAAGCCAGATTCTCATTTGCGTAGATTTCATCAGGAGACCGAAAGGGCACATATCGGAAGCCGCCTGAATTTAAACCGACTTGTACCTGATGGCGATTCATCCGCTACGGGACTATTTTCTGCCAATTCTCTCGAAAGTCTGTTGTTTGAATTGTTAGAGAAACGCTCGAATACCGACTTTGTGAATTACTGCGAATTGGAGCCCAAACGAAGTTCTGCTTTTCACATTATGCTACCAAACAGTCTTTGTGATGAAACTCCTGAAACTCATTCAAAGGAACCGCCCCCTTCACACTGTTTGGAGCCAAACACTGCACTTTTCGGTGCCTCTGACACAGATTGCGATTACACCTCTGTGTGTACGCAGTGCTGTTACGAACAACATGATCAGCATCGCAAAAGACTTTGGAGTTAGGCCAAAATCTTTTGTGTTTTCTAAGTACTATTTTAAGCTTGTTCACCCGAAGTGCGCATGATGTATTTCACACTTTTTTTTCGTTGTCACCATCATTGATCAGGTGTGCCTATCCATCGCCTCCATACACTCTTCCGTGTTTACCTTTTCCGTAGGTAGTTCACTTTCCGGATCAGACAAACGTGCTGTACAACAAGTGTTGTTTCAACTCTTCCAGGTAGGTTTATGACTGCACACCATCCTTATGCACACATCTACTCTAGATCATGCTTACTCGGCTCTGTGTTTTTGTTCCCACTCAGGCTGGTTCACTAGTTACGAGCTTTTAAGTCCTCTCCATTTGAGCATGTTTCCACGCTGCATAATTTCGACAGGTTAAGTACTTGAGTCATAAAATAACTTGAGTGTGACCACAATAGTGGGGGCAGTCGGTCATGGAATATTCTCAAAGAAACGGTTCATTCAAAGAACAACTGAACCAAATAGGATCGAATGATTGATACGAACACACTGCCATGCCGGATGGCCTCTGTGTACTGACGAAGTTAGGTGACACCTGCTTACTTTACCCAACAGAACAGACGAGGTTTTCATGTTTCGTCATCATCACGTTATCTAATCACTTCACGGTTTTGTTTGGATGCTGATGGTCTCTGTGGAAACGCTCGATTGGCTCACAGAGTACACGACATATCCACCGTTTTAGTTTTGTGGTGGAATTTCTGTAGACATTATGTTTGAGTTCCACGTAACATTTACCGATTCAGTTTTATTCGTTTTCGCTAACCGAAGAACGAATTGTTAAGCTGTGTGGCTTCATGACTGAATGTTCCATCAGTTGACAAACAGTTACGGTCTTTGCCAGCAGGAACTACGTCCGCTGGATTCAGCTCAGAAGGCACGTCTCCATTGTGGTATAGTGGTACACTCAAGTATTAGTCTCACTCGGTTTGCAACAAATATCGCAAAGCGCGACGATGTACTGCGAACATGTTTCAGTACGATAGTTGAGTCCATCTAGAGAACTGCGCCGTCGATACGCAGTTTCACTTCGTCCACAATAAGCCTCATCCATCTTGTTAAGAGGGCGGTCGTTGTGAGTTCACATGTCGGGATGATAACTGTTTTACCCGGGGCTACTCTTGATTTGCTTGGAATGAAACAACACTTGCCCGACCCGTTTGACGCTGTTGACCTCAGATAGCCAACCGCTCCATACCCTGCCTCAAATATGTCACAAAACAAGTGCGGTTCTACTCCCATGACAGTAGATGTCTGGAGAAACACAGCAGGGCACCGTGATTGATTTAACAGGTCGAACATTCGTCAGGCAATTTTCCCAGGCTAGACAGTCGGTTTCTCTTAAACTATCTGAACCAAGACCTCGACTACAAAGATGTTGGAGCAGCTTACGAGCTGTAAGTAGCATTGGAGCAACTAATCCCGAAAGGTCATTTAGGAAGCAACGGACTTAAATATATCTCTCTTGATATAAGACGTATTTGGAAAGTGCACTTGAAACTGAGAGCAATCATGTATCACTTCCCACGTTACACTCAAAACCCTTTGGTAGCCGAAGTTCTGTAGACCTAAATTAACCGTATACATCTTTCATGACGTCCGAAAATTGCGCTGACGCTTGTCACCTAAACTCCCAACTGGATTTTCGCGGTTTGATCTGTCGATAGATTGTTTTCCAGGCATCCGTGGCCTGCGCGGTTGTTCACGTTGTCTCCATTGTTGCATTTTCCCGGTACAGACGCATCATGGGCGGGTTTAAAGAAATGTTTTGTGTTGATTTTCAAACAAATTTTGTAATGCTTGGGCTCACCCACGCTCGCTCACAGTTATCCATCCACACATAATATGAGACGTGTCGTACCGAACTCCACTCCATGCATCGTCAAATCACTGCAAAGCTCTGTACACTCGGAGGTTTAATTCCTTTGTTGTTTGCATACCAGTGCTGTCGTGAAATGGGTGGCTGTTGATTCAATGTCTGTCTTTGTGTGGACAGAACGGTGAAACCGACATTGGGTTGAATCGGGCAAATCTAGCTCGTAAACACGCCGTTCTGTTATTTCTCAATTCTATGGCAGTCGGAATGTATTAACCTTTTTGAGGAGAAAGTCCATGTTCGATCTCCTTACTCCAAAGCTTCACACCATCCCTTGGCAGCCTTTTTTGATAGTGAGGGCTCGTTGTTCAGCCCAATGGTTGTCACGTCTGTCTCCGACAACGGCCCAAAAAATCGCACTACCTAAAGGTTTGAATACTCTGCACTGTTTCTCTCTGATAAGTATCGTTCTTATTGTTACCTTACAAATTCCATTCATCAGTACAAAAAGTTGATCTCAGAATTACGCATTTTTTTATCTATGCTTTAGGGCATCGTACCCGATGTGGTCTCCGTTGCACCTGAACTGGGTCAGGCGTCGGAGGAGACAGACAAACTTTGGCAACAAAATCTTGATGCGTTGGATTGTGATACTAGTGCTGTGACTGCTGCGGAGTCCCTTAACGAAAATGTTACTGCTTGCATCAAGGATGAAGGTCAAACCCAAAACAAAAGTATTCCGTCTAAAAGACAGTTCTCGCTCAACGTGAGCCGTTTACATATATGCAGTAAGTCGAGGTCTACGTCTACATGAATGTCCCCCGTATTGTGGCCTCCATGGCTATAATCAGCATATCGTTCTTAAGCGCTTTCAGTGCTTGTTTTACTACTTGTAACAATCATTGTGAGTGCCATTATCAGTTTTCCACCTTGAACGCAAAATAAACTGAATTTCCGGCTTGCACTTTAGAATTCGCTCACAATTATGACTGCTTAATCTTAGTTAGTGACATAAACGACAACTGGCCTGGAGCCCTGTGACCGGTCGTCAAACCTTGTTACCAATGTGCTATCGTGCGCTTGCGACCCAACCAGATGGGTTTACCTATGTCTTACATACTGTTAAGTGGAGAAGGTTTTTGACTTTTAGGTTTCCTGTCCAGCTGTTGGCTTGAGTTGTAGTTCACATCCGTGATCTATGTTTATTTTTTCTGTTTCAGTCGAATGTAAAGTGGCCTTTGTGGAAGCACAGTTCACAATAGATCGTCCGGTACAACTGGTTGTCTTCCTCCGGTGCGTCATTCATTACTCCCAGACGGTTCATTTTCGTATGTTTGGTACTTGTCTCTTTGATGTGTTTGAGTAGCGTTCTCTTATCTGGCTGTGGACACATTCTGTTCCGTTTATTCTCTGTGTTCCTCCGTATTTATAAATTTGACACGTTCAAGAGAAATTGTATTTTTCTCGAGTCCTAAGCTCGCTCTCATCATCCTCGTCATCGTCGTAGACAGCAGTAGGTCATTGGCCCTCACTGATGCTTAACCGTAATACAACCATCCAGAAAAAGTCGAATCCTGTCCTGGAAGGGAGGTAAAAGGAGGAAAGGGGAAGTGACCTAACTGGTAAAAATGGTTAGCATTCAACATAAAGGTATTTACACCTTGAAAATAGACAACTGGGACATAAGTGAAAGTAGGGCGTCATCAGCAAGACAGCTTTCACTGCCCCGCGTCGTCAATTGCACTCACTTCACAGACAACTCGGCCAAACAGCAACATTCACGCCACTGAGCCCGATTAGCCGCCGAACATCTCCAATCATCGACTCTGTGAGTCACGAGGGCCCCAGCCTGAGATGCAAACCCAACCTATAGTGGTCAACTCTGTTGTGAATGATTCCATCCCTCCACCCCAGGTCATCATCGGTCAACTTCGAACTTTGCACCCGTCGACCGCAGCGTCGGCAAACAGTGCTCGGTGTGGTAGACAACTAGCTGGCATCTTTAACACATAACCGAACCATCCAAGTCTGTGCAAATGTGGGGAGTGAACAAAAGAACTCGTTTGACAATCAGTGCCAGATACCCGCTTCCCAGTCTCCTCGTTGCTCACTTGTTGGTACCACCCGATACCACCTGCGGAACTCAGGTATTGGTGATCAAATACCCCCAAGACGATTCATGTCTTTCACCCTGGGCGACCAGGTTTCACTGCCGTGAAGTGGTACAGCCCCCACTGTCGCCTTATATACGCAGCCGCTAAACCTCAGAGAGATGTCTCATTGTCGTCAGAGGTGTCCTACATTAGCGAATACCGTCCTAGTCCTGGAGATACACGCCTCTATTCCACTAGGCACACCACCGTTCCTGATCTAGCTTTCCATGCACACAAACCGGTCAACAATTTCCATACATTCATTATCCAAGTTTAAATCCGCGTAATTACAGCAATCTTGTAGAAACACTGCCTTTTTAGACTGCGAAGCTCATTTCGAAGTACTTCAAGGGTTGCGAAATAGCGTCGTTTGCGCTGCTTCAGAGTTGCTAAACAACAATCTCTCATCAGCATAATCAAGATCAGTCATTCTCAAACCAGGCAGGAGGTCTACGCCGGCATTTTGCGAGTACCGGAGACCTTCCATCATTATTTCGCCTACGATAAAATTAATCAGAGATGGCGAAAGTGGACAGCCTTGACGTACTCCGCTGATGGTGGTGAAACTGTCAGACAGCTCACCGTAAACCCTAACCCGAGCCAAAGTATGGGAATAAAGCGCCGAGAGTACGCCCACATATTTGGTCGCTAAACATTCGCGTTTAGGGGACTCTAAAAGTGTAGATCGACCCGTCGAATCGAACGCACCTCTGTAGTCAAAAGATGCGGCAATTGTTGGCCAGCGGTACACATGACGCTGCTCCCGTATTTGGCGGAGTAAGTATTTGATCAATGTATCACTGTCCGGGTCGGAACCCTTCCTGTTCTTTCCTACTGTTTGTCCTCCGAGCTGCAGTGAGCCGACAAAGTATGGTGAATGCTCGAACCCTATTAATGACTGGGGTCAAACTAGTTCCCTTGTGGTTTTCGCAAAGGCCTCGGACACCCTTCTCGTAGGTGGGAACTAGTATCGAGTGACCCGAACTAAGAGCGGTGTTCTCGGTCGTCCACACAAGTTGAAACACTCGAGTCAAGGCCTCTGCTAACGCCTCCTCACTTTCTTTGCAAACTGTAGGTGCAAGATCATCTGGACCAGCTGCCCTATTACGTTTGAGAGTCGTGACACAATTGCGGACACCAGTTCTAGCGGGTGTTGGGGCCAACGATGATCGTCGTGCTTGTTCTGGTAATTCTGCATCGCCTGCTTCTGCTTACAACAACATTCCTTGAGCGGACATAATCGAGATTTACCAAAACTCTCCACTTAATGAAAGGGGCTGATCTTCGAAGTGATCTGCTTCAGCTAAGGATCATGCTGTATAACATACAGCTCCGTTTATGAATAGTACACCACGGAGTTCAAAGGACAGGTCTCATCGCCAGGAAGACGAGAAACTAAGAGCGATTATTGGTAAAGTGCACGTGCACTGTGAGTGACGTACCACCAAAGAGAATGTTGCTACACCGATGCCAAGGATATGAATACACGGCAGCTATGCAAAATAATGTTTGCATTTGTTGATCTATGTATTCACATATGCTTGTGGATGCCTTGCAATAGACCACTTCTCAGGTCAAGCGTCTTCAGTGGTCACATCAAAGTCACCTAGATAAACTCAGCCTTTTTGTTATCAAGAGGAATTATCTTTTGTACAGCTTGGTTATTTTCTTATTTTTTCCAGTCTGCCGCTTACACTAGATAGTCTCACTTTATGGAATAGCTTCTAAATGTGGCTAACGCAGTGTCTTGTAGAATGGAGTTCTTGAGGGGAAACTTCTCACTTCCTTCAACGACTCTATCGTCTTCTCTTTTATTAGTCATGGCTTCATAATTTTCAGTGCCACTACGTTCTCACAAAACTGTTATCAATGATGGATTACTCACGTCGCTTGTAGCATGTTTCCAGCATAAGCACTTCCGGGAACAGGTTTGTCAATTTTGGTTTTGTGGAGTGAGTCGCAACTCTTCATTCGTAACCGTCGAACCATTTCGATTGGTCTTCACTGATGCTGTTGAAATGTAAACATCATTTTTGTTTTCGTGAACACTACTAGCACATTTGTGTATGCCCCCTCATTTTGATCCTCTTAATTTATCGGTCTTGTAAATGGACGTAACTTTTGCAAAAAGGGCTGCGGCGTAGATATGCATAAACTCTCGACTACTCTAGGTCACATATCACAAATAGTTTGGGTTGTCTACTTTTTCCGTAACAGCGGTTTATATCTTCATCCTTTCCTCTGCCTTATGCTGTTGTATTTGTCAGATATTTGCTTTTTGTAACATGCGATAATTTCTTCGTTTGTAAGGTTATTACAATTAGTGAAGTGGGACGCTAAAAGCCGCAGGAAAGCTTTGATGTCAATAGGATCTTATTTCCATTTACAACTCATTTGCTTGTTATAGGTGTATTTGATGCTGATTGTTTGAGTTCAGACCTCGAGTTTCATGTATCTCGCCCCATTCTCTTCCATTCTTTCATCTTTACATCTTGATTTTTTGTTTGTTTTTCTTTCATGATTGAACTGCAACCAAATAATGTTGACAGCCACTAATGTGGTGCTCAAGGTGATGAGACCGCCCAAAATAAGAATACCATCTGATTGATATTTCGGTGACAGATGTGATCAATTTTCCCATATAACCTTATCTGTGTAGATTGATCTACGTGTCCGATTTTATTTCCGAAAAAGAGCAGCCAAATTTATATACTCAAACACACACTACTAGATCATCATTGATATTTGGGTTGATCTGTTCCTGTCAAAGGTGATCATCTCCGGATGAGTGATTTAACAGTCTTTCTCAACATAGGACAGTGTGAAGATTTCTTACGTCATTACTAGAAAGGTGGCAATGGAAGGGCGAGTCAAATATTTTTTCTCAGTGACTTTCAACATGATACTGACAAACTGGTTTTATTTCAAAAGACCTCGTTATCAAATTGTCACTTAAACATTCATTCAAGTGTACACTCCATCCCAGTTAATCTGCTTGGTCGTGAATGCTCTGATTGCAGTGTTTTCGTAACGTATTTATGAGTGAAGCAGCAACGTTGCGTTCGGATAACCAATTGGATGATGCTGTCAAGCTTTGGGAGGTAGAATGACAATGACTTAAACAAATTTTAGAACCATAGATGATCGATGTCCGTTCAAGTAAAAGTTGATAACTCGAATGAACATCCTAAACATTTAAGTAACTCCTGTGTGCTGAGGTCACTTTGAATGGTTTTTACCATAACATGAGTAGTGTATGACTGGACGAATTATTACGGTGTCGTGACAAACGTCGGGTTGATCTACAAAAGGTGGTTCTGTCGCTAGAACGAGTACACGATATTGACAGGGTCTTCTCTTTGAAAGATTACCAATGATAATGGTGGTGTTCTTTAATGAAGAAATATTCTATAGGAAAATTATTTATCCATCCGGTAGGTTTCCACACTAGGGGAGGAGAGCATTGTGCATGTGTAAATGCACACGCTCACACTGGTGATATCAGTACAACTACTTCTATGTGTGGATGAAATCCAATGTGACAAACTTCGATCACGGTCCAAAGAAATCAGCAGTGCACGGCTGCGGATGGTAAAATCTGAAAGATATCAGCGTGTTTTCACTCATAAATATCGCCTTGTTTATACAGAGGCATGCTGTGTGCCGTTTCTATTAAGGTCTAACTTTAGGGTGATACCCTCAGTTTGACAATCTACCGTACTGCCGGCTTTCGTCCTGATTTGGAGATATGACCAAACTTAGGTTTGAACCGGCAATCTTCGGAACCAAGGATTGAAGCTAGTACTTAATCAGTTGTCAATTTTTTAACATCGCTTGTGACGGATGGTATTCATAAATGACGAATGTTACTCATTCGCATGTCATTCCCCAACCCCACTCGACGAGTTCAAGCTGAGAGTGAGATCGAGTTTCAGGCACATCGATCTAATGACTATTCAATAAAAATTGCGCCTTCCTATTCCACTCTCCACTTTTGACTCAATTGCTGAACATCAACCAACAGTCAGCGTCTTCACTATATATTAACATTGCATTGGTTTATCTGAGTTGGTCCCTTTCAGCAGATGCAGTACGTCCAATCCTCATATCACTACAATCAGGTAACCACAGTCTTTGCATCATTCATCTACTGTTTGCAGGTCTACGGCTCCGCTAGCTCTTGATGTCCATCGTGTCAATGTGAACTTTTTGCACCAGGTGGGTGAGAACGTACGGGTGTGTTTGGTCGACTACGTTCGTTTTATTTTTCACTTGTCTTGTACACTGGCTACTTGTACGTATTACGCGCCCTAGAGTGACGGCTCCTTGTCACTGGACCACGAGATACTTCTGCGGGTCTCGTAGTTTGAGTAATAATGTTACGGTGTTCTTTATTCCTATAGTCGCACAGTGACCATTTTTTGTGCCAGCCAGAATCTGTCGTTCCAATGCGTGTCCGATGTATGACACATCACGTACATGTTCGTTGGTATCCCAAAAACGTGTTCGTTTGTTAACCTTGTACCTCATTCTGCGGTTCACTCAACTCCGACATGAACTTTGCTCTGATCCGAAATAAGAGTTGAGCAGGGATCCCGTTGGACATATATTTTACAAATTGGGGGTAGATTTAAAGAATTAATCTATCTAAAAAACATCATACTGAAAGCACAGTGAACTATACCGCGGCGTTTGTGATTTTGAGCTGCAGCTGTCAGCAAATAATTTCAAAAAGATTCCATTGCCGTTTTCTACAGTGTGTTCACGAATTAAAGCCTTTTACTTTCTATGGTCAATGTGGAACTACGATTTAACAGGCTTTTGCGATCATCCAGAGACTTGTATAAGAAACAACCTTTATTTTTTCAACATTGTTTCTCAGTTTGTTTTGTCGACCTTGCTGGTTTACCAAGTGTTTTACGTTATAGGTTTAAACGGCTGGGAATCTTCACCCTAGAGAAATTTGCTCTGTCCACATTTGATTCGGTCTGAGTGTATTCACTTTTCAGACCAGTACTACCTCGGAAACGGATCGTTCCGGCGCTCGCCGTCGTGGTGACGGAACTTTTCGAACCACCCAGTCTTGGTCGTTTCCGTTCCGGTTGGAGTCATCTGATTCGATTAAGGCGGTGTTGTTATGTTTGGATCCACACTCTTTGGGACAATTGATCAAAGTTAGTTTCACGGCGTGTTTATTGACGTGCCATTTTTGCATACGTCCTCTTTGTACTCAATCTGATGGTGCGCTTTACGTCCACAAGTCTGGATAGGACATGCTTCGCTTGGAAGTCTGCTGTTTTGTACCGATTTAGCTGTTCCTCTCAAACTGTGGAGGGGAGTGGCAGCGTTGAACAATACCGGTGTACACTGTGTTGTGCCTAACGCATTGCTGGTACCGGTACTCTGCATATTGTGAAAACTTTTGCATTGTGCAAAAATTTACTACCGCGACTAATCACTCATTTGCATAAGCTGGTTATCTTAGCCGTTATATAGGTGGTCATGTCCTGTTGGGCCATTACTCCATCATCAGCCATCCGTCCATAGTTTTTCATTAGAAAAATTTGTGCGGTTCCATGTGTTTTTTGTACGAATCAAGGGTGTTAATCGTCATTGTTCGCATGCACATTGCATACCACGACTATTTCACCATAATCGTAAGAACTTTCAGAAGAGTAGTAAATGGGCCATGAAGTTATGAAGATGTGATGGTATGGAACATCTACGGAGATTATTTGACGATTGTAAGTCAGCCTTCCGTGTTTCGTCGAGCGTCCCCTACTGAACATGATAGACAGCGTTATCATCCGTTTCACTATCACTCTAACATCAATCTTGCTAAGCGAATGATCATCCGACCGCTAATTAGCGGATCGTTATACAACAGATCACCATTACAACAGAAGTCGCCATAATGAGGAGTGCGGGCCCTGGAATGTCTCTTTAATTTATGATGGGCTCTTGTGTGCAATATATCCAAAGCCTTTTTACAACGAACAAATTACTCATCAATACACATTTGCTTTTGCTATAACTAACTGTGCCGGGGAGGACCACAGCTGGACATCTCACATCACAACCATCTGTTCACTCCATTCAGCTTAGTGTGACCGACCGAATGTGTATAGTGTTCATACCTGCCGAGCAACATTGGGCTAATGTTGACTTCGAACATGACGATAATATGTCCTGCTAATTACAAACTTTGGCGAAAAGTAAAAAGATCTTTAGAAGTGACTTCTGTTCCATTACCTCAAAACAAATCGGTATAGTAGATGATACGACTTCCACCAATGAACCGCGTAAAAAGGAAACAAGCAACGTATACTTCCGACCAGATGATATTGTACGACAGAAATCATGAAATGAATTGGATGCCCATTGGTTCCTGTGCATCGCTGGTCACGTCAAAGTGATTTCTAACGTTTTTGTTTTCGACTGCAGTCTTCGTTATAAAGATGGCGTATCGTATTTTATGTCTAATTGGTGTACAAATGTCTCCTTCTCGTCCCTACTATACTATTCCACGTTGTACTTTGCGATCCCAAGCGGACTGCAACCCTGACATCGGCGTGATGTTTTATCATGACTGAGTGAAGAACGCCTAATCTTCTTTCTGCAGTTCCCTAACATCGGTACTGGGCCCACTAGCGAAAGTGGTACTCCGGAAAACTACATAACTGTTTACATAGTTCCGTCGAATATGCAATCGTGTGAAAAGATAAGCGTCAACTGTTTTTCCTCTGTTCAACCGAAAGGAGTATTAACAACCACGCATTTCCAGCCGTAACCCGAGTCAGCGAATTCATTGCGAAAGTAGTTTTAATACTAATGCAGTCTTGATTCAGAGGTGATGCTTCTGATTGATAAAGAATTGTGATTCTATCCTTCATACGGGATGTGCCCAAGAGGAGCAAGTAGGAGGGTGGGTGACAGTCATTTCATTAACTTATAACGGCCGTGAGCCTAACAAGAAGGAGCTGTTGCTCGGGCTACCGCTCATCACAATAGTAACATGGAATACCGTAGAAAGTTTTTAACATAAGGAATAAAACAAGGTCAGTCAGAAGAAGTAGAAATGTCATGAATTTCCGTAAACTGGTGCCTGCGGTGCGTTGCTGTTTCGTTTCTAACTATCGATTTGAGTGACCACGACAATCCCAACCGTCCAGGCAACATGAACCCACTTAATCTAACTGAGCGATCAGAGCCTTCATATTTTCTAACCACGTCGTTGTTGGGTCAACTCACGGTTTTATTCAACGGGCGGTAGTCTCAGTAAATGAGGAGCGGAACGGTAAACGCCCAGCTCGCATGTGGAATACGTAATCTGGCCACTGCAGATCATGAAACCTGTTCAGTCAACCGATCGGTTGAAAATCATACGCTTTTAGAAATACGCGCTGGCGAACGGCCGCATCGCTCGTGACCGTCCCACCTAATGAGGGCTAAGTGGAACAAACAACTGTGATCAAAAAACAGATCTGTTGGTATGTTCGTCACGGACAGGCTAAGATTCTGAAACGTTGAGTGACAGAGAATGCACACTGGCATTATGTACCCTTCCTCACAAGGTCAACAACCGGACGACATTTCTAAACCACAAATAAAGTGGGTTGGCAAAGGTATCATATGCCTTTGCTATTCTCGTTTATATATCATCAGCTGTATCACAAGCTGCCAAGATAATGCTACCCAAGTACCCGTTTAACAGAACTGAACAGCTGTAGAAGTGTTGAGTGCTCCAGATAGTCAAAGCTTAACCCACTCTCTTTGCAGAGCATACAGTAACATTGACAGTTTCAGGTATTTCAATGAAACTGCTTTGCGAAGGAGACTTTTCCAGAGAAAGCAGGAAACAACCGAATCAAAGGTATCCTTTAAGTCTTAAAAGATCATGACCGTGGACTATCAGTAAGTGTCGATACTCCAAGACGCATCACAGGATAAAACTATGTTCAGTGCATCGTCGATCGAACCGGAATCCTGTCTGTTCTTCACGTATTTGACTTCATCTGGACTTGGTGAGTGACCTGAGTGGAAAGTACACTAGAGTATTGCCTTTATGACTGCCACAAAGGTAGAAATTATCGTCTGAACGAGTTGTCGGTTCTAATACCAGCTTCTTTCCACCTTTCTTACAGAGTGATGGTGAGTAGAGGTCTAGTTCACGAATGTTGTTACACTTCAATAACATATGCACCGGCGCCACCTCTGCTTCCATTAATGCGATAAATTGTCATTCTGATTCCCTCATCTGTGCGGTGCAGCTGAGACCAGCTGAACTGTTCACCAGATTTCTGGACCGACTGTTAAGACGGTCTGGCTGATGTAAAAACCCTTTTTCAAATGTGACCTCACGTGGATTCGACAACCGACATAGCCAAGAATCGAGGAAAACAGCCTTCTGTTTTTCTTAAGTGAAATAGCTTGCTCCATCTTTTTCGACCATTTCTCCAAATAAAGCCAAGCTTTTATTCCACGTGCGTTTGACTTCTCGATTTTTGCTTTCGCATTCAAAGCCAGATACATCAGAAGAAACGTGTAGCTTGTTTTCGGTGTTTCATCATCAGGCTGATTACAACACATTTATGTGGATCAATCATGTGTGAGAAGAGGTACAATAAAGGACCGAACTGTTCATTATCAGTTTCAGAGGGATCAGGTCGATTGTACAAATTATTGATGGCTGTTAAGCTAGTGGTCATGATTACGTAATCTGTTCGATCCTGATGTGAACACTAGGCTATGAAAGATTCAGTGTTTTTACGAAACGTTTTTGAATACATAGTGGGAGGAGAGTGACCGGATTGCTATGGCTTCCGCGACTGCCAGCAAGCGCTCTTTGACATGTCCTGATTGTAAACCCGGAGCGCGATAGTTAGGACGGAATGAGTCATTGAGATCGATTGAGTGGTTGGACTCAATGAGGTGCGCAGCGATAGAGGACGAGCAAGATTTTGTCAGGCCCTGAGTCAGCCACACCGGATGATGCTCTCGAATGCGTTCGGATAATCGCCGTGTCGTGCGGCCTACAGTGCCTGTTCCACGGGGACAAACAAAATGATATACACAGTAAGAGACAGTATGAACAGGCAATCTATCTTTCAAATGAGGGCGCAAAATCGGTATGGAATTAAACTGGACACGTAGTTTTGCTGCAAAGCATGTTTTGCTTAGGGCTACGCTAAGTTTGTTGCTTATATTCCCGAGAGCATTATCGCCCTTAAAGGACAATGAAATATAAACAGACTTTTTCTCTACGGTATGCAGATTGTCTGACTTCGTGCTACTTAACATATGCCTATGAACAAACTGTTCGGGATAGACGTTTTCAACTAGTATTTTAAATATGAATCCCCCTTCCTCTCCTAGGGTATCACTCGAGCATATTTTCGTCGCCCTATTGACCATACATCGAATAAGATTAATTTTCTGTCTTAATGGTACAAAACTATGGAAATTCGTATATTGTCAGGTCCACGTCAACTTGCGGTGTACTTTCCTTTGTATTGTCTCGTGTGAGCGACGGGACAGGAGGACGTCCGGGAACGAGATACCGTCGGGTGACTCAGGCTCCATGGTAAAACGGATAGTCCTATGAGCTGAGTTGAATCGTTCCAGTATTTCCCTAGGGCTTATTGACTCATCGGTTACGCAAATAATATCACCTACATATCGCTCGTAAAGAGTGAACGAGTTAATCTGGGTTGCTAGCGCTCCACTTTCAAGCGTTGCCATAAAAATATCAGCTAGTAGTGGTCCTAATGGTGACCGCATTGCTACCCCGTCCTTTTGTCGATATAGTCTACCGGAAAATTGAAACTGAACACTATAAGTACAACGGTATAACAACCGTTTTAATTCTTCTACCGGTAATCCCACATTTATGGAGTTGCTCTCAAGATAATCGCCTAGAAACTCGATTGTTTCCCTGAGCGGGATATTAGTGAATAGGGATCGTACATCAAACGAGAATATTTTTTCAGTTCCTTCAAGATTTTAACGAATTCGAATGAATCCCTCAGACTGTGAACTGCTAGCTGTCCCTTTACCGACTCTAACATTTGGAACGCTCGGCCTTCGCGGATGTGAATACTTCAGCTTGTGTAAACTGCTGAAACTGTTCACTTTTATAGATACCGATTGGCTGACTAACCACTCACTCAGAGTGAATAAACTGACCTGTCTCTGCAATGGACGTCGCGACAGCCATCGTCCACGTGAGCTGGAATCATCGCTCATTCAGCGATCCTGTCTCACTCATTTTTCCATGCTGTCTTTATTCGGTGTACGCGACTTCGTAGTTGCCCAGCTAACCTTTTTGAGTGGTTGCCTTGTGTAAGGTCTTTTTGGCTGAAACAATTCAGGTTATGGTCAAGAGAGATTAGTCAGCTTCTTTCAGGCTATTGTGTAGTGGCTCTTACGTGTACTGAGACACTGTTATCGTGTATCGTGGGAAGGTGCGCGTAATCGAACGTTCTGAATTCACATCGCAATTCATCTGACTGCATCCCACGTTCCGCTTGGTCGCCAAATATGTTGGCACTGAACTCGGTGGAAAGTGTTGTATCGCATGATAGATTGGGGTCACACGTAGGAAGGAGTAAGAATTACTGGCCGGACGGATTACCCATTTTCGCCATGGTTTTTTTGAACGATGTTTACCATGACGCCCATAACGATGACAGTTGAATTTGTCCATATTAACCGACTGGTTACCTAGTCACCTGTCAGATACATGCGGGCTGGGCGCTGCAGACTTCTCTGTCCATTTTTTGCCCAAGCTATCCAGTGATTGTAAAATCTGTTCATGGTTTGCCGTAGTATCATTAGTCATACCGTGTATAACAACAACAGCGTATCTATGACTTTACTCGGCCACAGTCTGCTGTTAGGGCAGTTAGAAAAATCGTGATCTTCGAGGACCTGGTAGTCCACCTCTTTTGTTGCCTCCTTGTCTGATCTACACTGAACTTGATGCGAATGGTGGTTTACAGGATAGAGTAATGGACGATGATGATAACCGATACAGGAACTTGTTGCACGTCAGTTTGAATCACTTCTCTTCTGTTTAGTTGTTTTTAGGCCAAAGGTTTGATATTTCATAATCATCTTCGTCTGTTATTTTGTCTCGGTTCATCTGGAGGTAACTCGAATGTTATTCAACTGGTGTGTAACCTCGTATAGCACATAACTGGTATCTCATGATGTACAGGAAACAGGAAATTGACTATGAACTGTTACTGGAAGAACCCTTGAATAACCTTGCTAAATAACACCATTGTTTCTCATTTGTTTTGTTTCACCGCTGGACGTATTACAATTATGTGACTTCTCAGGCACAAACTATCTTAGTAGACGTTCGTGGTTGTGGACTATTACGAACTGAACGTCACTTGGTCATGGCCTTTGCATTCATATAAGCCCTTCGGATAGCTCCCTTCGAAAAGCAGCACTGGACTCGAGTTTTGCTCTTATTAGAGATCATCAGTGATCCGGGCCCGAACTATCACTCCAACCTTCGTACTTGTGGAATTAACGTTTTAACCAAAACACTAGTAACCTTACAAGGGGCGTGACCAATTAATCATAGTCGAAGGCATCTGTTTTGGATTAGCTTGTCACAGTGACCGAAGTCAAAGGACGCATGTACTCAACCACCACCACAGACGGCTTGCGCTGTACCACTTGTGGTTCTATTCACATCGCGTATCCAGTGTAAACCTGAAGGAATAAGACCAGGAGATGTATAAGTGAGAGCTTTGTGTCCATCCGGCTAATAATAGTTAGCCAGTTCATAGGTCAGTAAGAAACTGAAACTGTTCTCTCTCGAGAAACGAACAGAGACCTCAGTGGTAAGATTTAAACCGGGAAGAAAAATATGGAAAATATGGTGCAAGAAGTAGTTTCGTATACAAGTACGTGTTAAAGCAATCTATAGGAGATGAGGAGAAAAACAAAATGCAGGGTTGGACTGGAGGAAAACGAACAAAACATTCATCATACAATACACCAACAAAATTGAAGAAAAGGATGGGTGGAAGACCACAGACACCCAGGTGTCTGAAAAGAGAGCGGGTGAGTTGCCAAGCGACGGTGGTTGTTGGTTGACTTGAACAAGAAAAGAAGGAATATAGCTGATATTACTTTCTTGTCCCGTTGTCTCTTGGCTCACAGTGTACTATAAGTACGTTAGTGGTCTATTAATCCGAGGCGGCCAATGCATTTGTGGCCAAATACATCACAACACTATAGTCCTGTCACCACGATCTATAGCATCCATGGTTCCTTTGCGTACTGCGCTCTTAGCTTCATTGTTGCATTTTAAATGCTCACCAAACTTTCGGACGCCCATGCGAACCCTATTTTATCAGCCATCCGGTTCAACGCCAACTCTTCCCAACATCTAAAATCAATGTTACAACATAAAAGACTTACTTGGTTACCCTGCTGATATCTCCGTTTTTGAACACCTGGACTTGGCTTACTTGATTTCACCCTCTTGTACAGCAGCTACTTTGAAATCCGATTGTCGCGTATCCTACGGACGTGACCTGGCCAATGAAGCTGATTGAGCATCAGCATGGTTTCTATCCCATCCGTGTCCGTTTGCTACAGTGCCTCAGTGTTCGAAACCATATCCAACCACCGGATACTCAAGATGCGTCTTTGACACTACAAATGGAAACGCCTCAGGTAGCACACGTTGCGCTGATACAATGCGGAAGTTTCACTGCCGTATAGCAGTATGGAGAGCACCACTGAGCAGTAAACAAACAGCTTGGTGGCCATCTTCTGGTTGTAGTTTTTCCAGACGCGTCTTTCAAGACGTTCGAAAGCAGCACTGGCCTTTGTCACGCGAGCTGGTAACAGGTGGTCTGCGGACAAATCTGTCGACAGATTGCTACTGTAGTAGCAGAAGTCTGTGCAACTGTGGACGGCGTCTCCATTGTTGTAAATTTGTGAACAGCATGAACGGCATCTCTGCCTGGAGAAGGCTCAAGGAAAGAGTCTTACCTGTGTTGATATTCAACCCAAACTTGGGTGCTGCGATCGCAAAAGCCGTGGCTAGTCGCTATAGTTCGTCTTCATTGTGTACGAACAGCGCGCTGTCATCTGCAAACAGAATCATGCACATGGTTGAGGTATGTAACCATGTTGGAGCGCCGAAACGCTGAATATTCAGTAGGCGTCCATCCGTCCGGCACTCAACCTTCGCTGAGTGACTGTTAGGTATAATATAAAAAGAACACAACCCTGCTTCACGCCAGTGATAACGTCAAACACATCAGAGATCGATCCACACGGTTGTACCTTCACCTCCATGTCCGCATGTAACATTCTAATCTAATCAAATTGACGTAATTACCCGGACATCCAAAATTATCAAGCACTGTGCACAATGCCTCGCGGCTCACGGGATCAAAGGTCTTGGTGAAATCCGCGAAGAGGGCATACGGCGGTTGCGTTCCTGGCACTTCTCTTTTAGCTCTTGAGCAGTAAACACCAGGTAAATCGTACTGTGACTTGTTCGGAATCCACACTACTCCTCGGGAACATTGGCCTCCAAAACGTTCGCATTCAGTCGATTCAGAAGTATTCTTACAATCACCTTACTACAGCTCAGCCCAGCAGACTGATGCCCCGATAGCTCTCGGCACATTGATTCCTACCCTTACCTTTAAGCAAAGGTACTGTCCGAGCATGCTTTAACTCTTGTAACACGTCTTCCTACTCCCCGATGGAGTGAACCAGCTGGAGCAAAACGCGTTCCAACGCCGGTCCGCCATTCGTCAGTATTTCACCTGGCAGTCCATCTTCGCCTGCAGTTTTTCCATTGCACATTTGTCTACTTGCTCTCTGCACCTCTAGCAAATTCGGGGCGAGAGCAAGTGAAGATTTCATCATCTATTACAGCAGGTCGTTCACGGTCAACCAATTAAGGGTAACAGGACGGTTTAATAGGCTAACAAAGCGTTTGCGCCAGATTTTCATAAAATCCTCTGACTAGATGAACGAATAGCTGGTATCCACGTCAGGCGGTGCTTTGGTAGACTGGACGGATGGACCGAAAAGCGCTCTAAGCGAATGGCAGAGCACCTTGTATTATCGGCGATCGGCGTAGCTTTGCATCAGCTCACCCTGTTTCCTCCACTAGTCATCCTTGACTTTGCGAATAAGTTCGGTGAGTTGACAGCGAACATTCCTAAATGTCGCTGTGTTGTCTTCATTGTACGGGTCCATTGCGGAAGCGACAAACGCTGCATGCCTGGAGATAGCCACATTGTTGTCATCAAACCAGTCCGGACGTTCCTGGTGCTGGATACTGATCATCTCGGTGACTGCTGCCGTGGTCTGTTGTTTGGGCTGTTGCCACATGCCCTCGGGGATGGCGGGGCGTTTTTCAGACGAGCGACAACTGCACGTGGAAAAGCAGCCTTCATCTCAGAATTCTCCAATGGTTTGACATTTAACTTCTGCCACTATCCAGATGATCTGCAATTAATAGGCTTGCAGACCTGGATAGAAAATTTGGTCCTGACCAGTTTATGATCTGTGCTACACTCAGCACCGCGCATCACTCGTGTGATACGCAATTTACGAACATCACGCCGCTACACAATCAAGTAATCAAGCAAACGATGGTGACCACTTTGTGGATGCTGTCGTGATGTCGCTCGCATCCAACTAGAATCGGGTGATGATGATAATCAGTTCGCGAGTAACACACGGATGGAGCAGAAGATCACCGTTCTTGTTGACTGATCCAATGCCGTAGGGTCCGAGGACTCCACACCAAGCTACCTAATCGAGTCCAACTTGTGCGTTCGTGTCACCCAGAACAAACGGTCGGTCATTCACCGGTGCCGGCCGGATTGTGGCGGAGAGTTGGTCGAAGAAGTGGTCCTTTGTATCATCAGTGGGATACACAGTTGGACCGTAAACTCTAGTATATGTGGCATACTTACCTCGACCGAGTTTCAGACATGGACAGGAATTGAGGACTGATGCCATGCGGTTCGCCTATCACCGGGGCGTTGATGTGATCAGCGACTGTGAAACAGACATCATGCTTCCTAGTATCTTCTGCCAGGTAACCTACCCAGTAGGAGGTGTACCCAGCACCTGCTTTTTAGAGCTTACTTTACTTTGTAAGCCTTGTTTCATTCAAGGCCGCTACGTCGATACTATCCCGGCTTAGTTCCATAGCGATCAGTACAGTTAGGCGTTCCGGCCGTTCTGTGATGTTCTACAGATCCAGTAACGTGCACACGTTCCATGTCCCAAGGGAAAGCGCCTTGAGTCACCGGACGTGTCTCAGGCTGGCATTCTTGTTACTGAGACCTGAGCGAGCATTGTCTACTCTAGGATTCGTACTGTAGAGTTCATTAGGAGAGGGTAAGAATGAAAAGTATGGTAGTAGCATATTTTCGTCTGTTCACCCTGCCGTGAATAGCAGATAGGGCGACCCGTTTTATCCTGATCATGATTTAGATCGCTAACACAAGGTAGCGGGTGCAGTTGGCTTCAAATTGAGCCTCACTCGCACTTGGTCGTAGTCTTCGCATTCAACTTTGCCTCGGCGTGAATTAGTGGAATGTATAATTTGAATACAATGACTCCGCTCAAGTGTGGGCTATGTTCGATTTGAAACAGTCTACACTAACTTAAACCGCCAACGCCTGCAACACTGTAGGTGAGAGTGCGACCCAGGAAATGTTGAACCATATTCCTCTATCTACAGGAGTCTGTCAACCAACATGAAGTCTACCGATGAAGACAATCGGTGTTGGTGAAGCGGAATTCTGATGCGTTGAACACCGAGTGGCTCAGGAATTTGATACGTATGGCGCGTTCACTTGGCGGGTTCAACTGTCCTTTACTTTTTCCAAATTTCCCCGCTTGCAGGTGACAGGTAGTCATAATTACTCACCCTTGTGTCCATGTTCCATAGTCGGTGGTGTTTGTTTTGACTGAGTTTCGGGCAGTTCCGGGGTGATTGTAATGTCCTTGATAACATAAATAGCGTAATTGACAGAGTTGCGTCTGTTGCCTAGGCTCTTTATTGCTAACAAACAAGTGAGATTTCTATTTTGCACTTCATAGAAGTCCGTGTACTACTATCACCCAATGCCAAACATTCGATCAACATTTGTTCTGAATTGTTAGGTTCGCCGTCTGGTTGTTCCTCATCAAAATATACCTTTTTGTATGTTCACCTAGGTGGATACAGTACAAGTAGATATGTCAACTACAAGCGGATTACCGCCAACGGTAGGGCAGAAAAATGTGGTCGTCACGCTTGTTTGGAGTTGGTCTACTCCTGATGAATTTGCTTGGAGCTCTCCAACTTCATCCCACGTGAAGTCTAGGCCTGCTCACCTTGACCACACAAACCGGTCTGCTTCACTTCCACTCACGCCTGCTGGTCTCTGGGATTCTGTCTCATTTCCGTCCGCGTTGGAACGTCGATTTCAACAAGCTCATTCCGTGTCTGTGCCTCATCCAAACGGTTTATGTGAAATAACTATCCCGTCCTTCCCACCGAAGTGGGATCTGATTGGTGAACGACTGCAAACAGAGTTAGTCCTTCCGCTTTCTCTGTTGTTGCCGGAATCTATTAATTGCACACACAGAAAGCTACTAAAGTGTGGACATATTTTGCGTTCGCTGTTGGTTGTTGATTTTTACCGTTCTTGTCTCTTGTATAGCACCGAACCGTTGTGCGCGTAGTCAGGGGTTAAACTTAGGAACCGAGCTTGGACATTGATTTGGTCTCCTCTGTTTACTTTACCGACTGTTTGTAGTAAAAGAGTTTAATGCAAGGACCTTCATGCAAAATGTCTAACCGCTGATTCTTTCGAAGTACAGTGGATGGATGAAAGAACAAGTGAGCAATGTTTGTCGAATGATTGCTCCGCACCGAAGCATCTATAACAGGAGAAAGTTGTTTTTGTTCATCCTGGGGCAATTGTTATTCTTCCAGCTTCACATCAGGGAAAGTACAGCACATCTGATCGAAAATAGTGCAGATTTCATTAAATGTGGATGTCAGATCCGTGCAATCTGGGCGTTGCAAACTGCTATGCTCATTTTTTTGTACAGTAACGTAGGGTTGATACGCATGTCCATACTCTTCTGGCTATGTACGTACGAAACCGGTTTCCGGTTCAATTGAGTAGTTTGCGATTAGTAATTTGACACTCACATTTGATGATCTGTTGGAGTAGGTTACGAAGTTAACCTGGATGTTTCTGGTTCGAGTGTCCATTGATTACAGTTTCAGGGCTCTAAATCACTCCAGCTATGATCTGTCAAATTTTGACACTGCGTTCGACATGAGGAGATTCCATATGCAGAGTTATTTCTATTTTGCAGTCTGTCTGATAATCTGGTTTCCGTGAATCACTGCTCAGGTGTTCTCTCATGCTTACTGGACTGTCGATGTTCGCCGCCGTCTGTGGTGAATCTAGGTAGTGAAGGTTGCCTCACCCTTCGGTTACCCATAACATATCGAGACTCGACGTTATCTTTTTAACCTGTCCCCCTCTCCTCTCCCTTTCTCTTTGTTGCATACGGTTATTTGCATTTTAGGTGACGTATTGTTAATTGTTTTTTTACTGTTTGGTGAATAAGATGTATGGTGTATGTACGATTAGGCAAGTAATGTTGAGCTCGACTACCCAAATGGCTTTGTTCGCAACAGAATGTGGCTCGATTACCGAGTGAGAAGCTATATAACTTGCACAGGTTGGCTTGTATTTGCTTCCTCTGTTTCGCTTTCAACTGTTCGTGGACTTTAAGCAGTTTGTTTCAAAGTATGCGTAATGATATTCTGTTATCAGCCTGAAACGCTGGTTCATTTTTTCTCTTTCTGAGGTCTGTCAACAGGTACATTATTTTGATGTCGCTGGACACGCACCATTGTTTTCGAAATCTGCGCACAGGTGTTTCCTTGTGTCTTCAGGTTATGGGAGACAAAAGTGTTGGCGCTCATGATATCCTTATCGCCGAGATGCTGGTTAATATTCTTTCGTAGTTTATAAATAGACACGAAAATGTCGTTGATTAAACAAGTTGTATTTGACGAACGGCCGAGTTGACGTTTGTGGGACTGCTTCCTTTCGCCTCGCATTATCGATCTAGTTTTGCTCCACTCTACAATTTTGTGTTCTCCCCAATTCACACTTACAGGGTTGGGGAGCGCAAGTCTGGATTGGAAGTCAGATTAGCGCATACACCCCCCGCACTGACTCGGGAAGTCTACACGATCGAGTGCAACGTGACCAACACTGAATCAGTCACTGCCGAAAAACTCAAGTATGAAACTTGGTTTAACTTCGGTTTAAACGTGTTTAGTTCGTGTACACGTGGGTTTGCCGTATTCGATGTTTCAAATATTTTCCTTGACATTAAACCCTCGTGTCCTCGAGAGTCGGGTTCAAATCAATTCCTCTTCTCACGTTTTCTCTTTTCTTAGTCTTTCCGTTGACGTATCTGAGAAAGTGACTGGTGGATCATTAGAGTCTGATGTCACCATTTCTCGGAATTCAAAACCCAAGGAGCCTGATGAGCTTGCTATCAACGACACTTCGATGCTCACGGCGGCCATTCCTTCCGGGCCGAGTATGCAAGTCATATCTACAAGTTCATTGGACGACTTGCTCCCAGCTGAGGATCGCAATTATTTCCTGTATATCCGTTGCTCAACTCCCGGTGAACGCTCCCTGTGTTATCGGCTTACCTATCTTGCACAGTTCCCCAGTCCCACGGCCCCCAACCTACTAGTTGCGTTGGAACCAGGTGATGGAATGATGTACGTTCCACGTGTGTTACATGTGGATGAGCATTCTCATGCAGTATCTGATGGTCACATCGAGAGTCGATGTGTTCGAACCGGTCTGACAGAATTCGGTGTCCTCCTTCCGTTTGAGGTCGCTTGGCAGACAATGTCGATCCACGTGAGTGCAACCGTATCTAAATGTCGTCAATCAAGACATCCTTTTGTTTTCAAGTTGACCATCATCCTTTTGACTGGCTGCTTATTTCCTGGACGCAGTGCATAATTCAGTGCTGATGTTAGTAATACATGTTGGCTGTATGAAAATGTTTGCTGCGTGCCTTCCAGATGAACGACAACGAACGCATCAACGCTTGCGGCCCATTTTTTGACCAGGTGGGGACGTTGCAGTTCAGATTGACCGTTTGTGTGTCCGAGTTAGTTATCAGCCTTCATTTGATTGCTACTTTGAAGAACGATTTCAAAAACTTCTCAAGCTTTACATGCACTTCCAAGAATGTGAGAGTGACTGAAATGTGTACCGTAGAGTTGTATCTCTTATAGAGGTGTTTATCGGAATACAAATAAACCGGGGTTTGTAATTGGGTCATGCACTTCGTTCTTAAGTTCGCCAAACGGCCCACTAACTGCAACAAATAACTCGTTTGGTCGGTCACATCTGCTGTGAAATATGTACACCAGCATAGCCTAGAGTGAATGCTAACCTATTTCACCCTTGCAGACGCGACTAGCTGCTGGGTGCCAGTTTTATAAGCAAGTCAAATGGCATGCTCATTAACAGGCTACACAGTAGTTCGTGGTTTGACAATAACCGCATCTCATGCCACGTTAGTTTCTGGGGTTACCCTTAAGTATTTCAGTCACAGTCTCATCGTCCACCATGAAACGTAAATAAATGAGCAATTTAATAAACTGTAAATCCCGTTACTTCAAGAGTTAGTAGCAAGCTCTTCGAACTCATCCACCTTATTCCTGGAGCTCCACCTTTCAATGAAATTGTTGAGGGGGCAATTGGTACACTTTTCAGTTAGGTCGACATTTGTGTGCCAGTGTACCACCTGGTGACACTGTCGGGTAAACGACGTTTACGAAAATGGCAAGTTCGTTTACTTCTTCGCTGTTTAAGGTTATACATGGTTGAGATGTAAGAGGAGCATCACCCACCCGCCCACAACACCATTTGTCGATGTCATGACCAGACGGTGTAAGGTACAATGTGAACAAATGATGATTCGGCATGTAGTAATGAAGGTCATTACTGATGAACTAGCCACCGTTGGTGGCTGTTGTTTTTGGGGCTGGGGCAATTTTTATTCACACAGTTTGATTAAAGCCGTTAGTGATCGGGTTACGTGTTGGAAATGGTGCTCTTGTTTGGTTGATTTGCACCTGTAGTAGGGTCACTTGTTGAGATGGAACAACAATGCTGTTCTGTTATTATCACTACACTTCTATTTGAACTTCGTTTGTTTGTATGTAGTGTGTAAGCACTCGGATGTTCCAGTTATTAATACATTCGGTGTAATGTTTATGTTACGTGATGGGGGAAGTAGTAAGCGGTTTTGAAAAACACTTCACCGACCCCCTTATTCATTGCATTCCTAAGGATTTCTAAATTCACTGAGTACACTGTTGCGTTGAACCACAGGTAAGGTCTGAGTTACTTCAAAGCATGTTTGTGCAATTCACACCTGAATACATAGTGCTTGATTAACGCGGCCCACTGCTTGAAAAGCCAAGTTCGCTGTCGCCCAAACAATGGTTACTGCATTTACTCACAACCCTATGTGTGCTCCTGGCACTCATTCCGACTTCAACTACTCCTCTGACTGTCTCTTAAGGTCTCCTAGGAAAAGTACATTGTAGAATCTGTTATGAAATAATCCGTTCTAACTGATCTGGGTGTTTCTTCTCAGTTGTGAACTTTTTTTCCTCTTCTAGGTTGCACATGTCCTGTATTTATGCATCGTACCCTCCATCGTCTTATTGCGAGTACCTACATATTTCAAAAATTCATTATCCTAATTTACTCGCCACAGACACTAGTTGCATCCGATTTCAAGTTTACACTGGAGGTGATACTCTCCTGTAACCTCAGTTTGCTTAACATGTCTAGCGGGACGTAATGTTGTGTTCAATTTCCTGTTTGTCTGTCTTACTGATTCTTTGTGGGGGTCTTAACTCAATATCCTGAATACACCTTTGATGTATAGAACGGAATGAGAGACATTAATATCCGTTGGTTATCGCTGCTCAAACGGGAGGCGCCTTGTTTTCCGCTCAGCGTTATTTTACTGATTTTAGGTCACTCCCCTCAAACTAATCATCCTCTTTGGTGTGCATCTGTTCTACCCAGTGTTCAGCACGTCAACGCTACATCTAATATGTAGTCAAACCTCGGTATCAGCGTCTTCAGCTGATTTGGGCTGAATCACGTAATTAGTGGAGTAGTCGTTAATTTGTGCAAAATCCAGACCACAGCCTTAGGATTGCACGTACACCAAGAGTACACACTAGATGGTAAGCTATGCTATGCGTTCTTACGAAATTGGAAATCTGTAGCTTATCATACGCTGATGATAAATTAATGTAGAGTGGGCTTTACCGACGACTTCACGCGGATGGGATATGCATTCTTAGCTCGTCTAGATGCCCTCTGCTGAATGTCGATTATTCTCCGCTTAATGAAATCGGAATCTGGCTGATAAGTCCCTCAAAGTATCTACTGGACAACAGAACTAAAAGTGCATTCAGTGTGAACTTGCGGTGTACTGGTAACTGTTTTGTGTTGATGCCTGGTAATACGGAGCTAGTTAAACTTTTATGTAAGTTGTTACATAAACGCATCTTTGCGTACGTTTTTACTCGGGATGAGTGGATCTTCAACCCGTTTACGGAAAACTATAGTGAGTCTGAATGAGGATACTGAATTTTTCTGATTGATCTGATCTCTGCCGACCGGACGCTGCGATCCATCTCGTCCACGCTTTACCAAGAATGTGTAAAAATCAGAGGCTTTGGGCGAGAGAGTAGTAGGTCTTCAAGTCGAACACAGTTAAACTGGCGTTAAAATCTGCTGTCAATCGGGGCTGACGGTTACAGCCTGCAGACATTATCGAAAAGTGATACCATTTCCTTCCTCAATATGATGAATGTCTGAGTGAAGAACGTCTTGACTGTTATTATGTTGTAACTCTCTTTGTAATGCTTCATAGTGTTCATCCTCAAGACGACACCCCACCATTCTGGAACGAAAACAAGCCCTAATTGAAGTTGTAAATCTGCTTTATGTTGACGTTATACTTTTCATTAAGTTGTCACTGGGTTACTCCGTCATTAGCCTCTTTTAGCATGTTGCTTTAACAGAAGATGTCGATTCCGTACGGTCTTTGTCACCAGGGTTATTGTTAGGTGACTGCTTTTAGGTCAACGAGTTGTATTTATCGGTCAATTCGGCTTAATTTTTGCACTTCTTGCACCGTTCACATAACATAACTGGGCTGGCAGGCTGATCAAATTTTGTACTATTTTACGCCAAGCAGGGAGTGGATATGCATCATTCAATTCTCACTGTCTGAGTAGACCACACTCCAAAACTTCTGACTGCTGCCCATTTAATTGCTGAACACAGCACTGATTGGTCAACTGCAGTCAAAGGTTTCACGATCAGTATTCACCGGTAACCGTTCATTCGACCTATTCACGGTCTGATTCTTTAGTGCGTGCGCGCCCTTACAACATGCGGTCACTTGGTCAGTTCATTCGTGCTCTACGTGAGTGGCATTGTTGCGAAGATAAATTATCTGCTGTACGGTTATGGGTGATCTGTTCGTGATTTGCCATTTAACGTAACACGCTGTCGTGTGTGCCGTGATTTTCACAAATGTCGCGTTTGGTGGCTTTATTAGAGAGTTCGTTTATTTGTTCCATCTGCATACTATTAGCGCGACGCCATTAGAGAGGTTAGGTCTAACAAATTCTAATGGAGATTAACTGGGTGAATCTGAAAGTGGCTCTATTACCACGTTTTGACTATGTTAGACGTAAACCCGGGCAGAGCGATTTGTAGCGCTCACCTTGTACAGACCTGGCGGTTTGTATTTCAACCACATTGTCATCGTTCACACCTATCGCACTTTTGTGGATTTGTACAGGTTAAGTAGCAACCTTCTCAAAGTGAGTAATACAACTCGCTGTTGTCTCGGTAAACATTTTTCGAGTGGTCTGGCACTTTTATTTATATCCATTAACTGAAGGCCACTCACGCCGAATGGGTTAAACCATTTTTCGTTGCTGTTATTTCTTGCTTTTTGATACCGATCGGATATGTGACTTTTGTTGAATGCCACTTATCTCACTGTTCACAACTTCATCTTATTTGCGAGCTTCGCCTTTCTCATCTCAGCTTCTGGCCGCCTTACCAATTCTGACCGACTTCTGATCATTCGTCTAGAGTCCAAGAGTACGCATACATGCATGCTTGATCTGTGTAGACTGTGCGCCGCAAATTACCCTGTTAACATTCTGCCCAATGGTGTACGCTAACGCGACCCCATGGCAAATGAACCAATCGGTCTTACTTGCCTGAATCCTGTATTGTTGTCTGAAGTGTGAGGAAAGTTAATGAAAGGGGGGTGATGAAGGTTATAGCTTCTACTCTTCCCTCATTTGTAACCAGGCTGCTTGTTTTGCAAAGTGTAGACACCTTGATGTTGATTGCTTGAGTTTAGAAACTGGAATTAAGTTAACGGAATCTCATTCTTATCAGTTTGCGTTTATTTTTCAACCCAAGCTGTTATTCTCTCTCTCTCAGGGTCACCTAACGGTTAATTATCCATAGTAACTGCTGTTGCATTACTGTGGGTGTTGGCGATAATGGTATTGCGTCTGAACTCGATCAACCGACCGTAATAGGTTTGCTGCTTTCGACTATGCGCATAACAATCCTGTGGATACGATGTCAATGAAATACTGTGTAACCATTAATTTCTCTGCATTCCTTTGTTTATTTCCAATAATAGCAATCACCTATTTCGGATCTAGTTGTCGGTGAACCGTTTTTGATGCAAGCGCATCTGACAAACAACTCTCCGTGGAACCTGAAAGTGCTAGACACCACATTCGAATTGGTATGTTATTGCTGCTATCCTACGATTGTTTGTTTGTTAACGTACACATAGATCGTCTTTCATTGGATGCTTGTCTTTCGAATCCGCATATGGTAGACATTTCCTCGATTTCGTGCAGGTAGCCCGTTTTTGTCCAGTTAAAGCTGTGCTGTTCCCATATCAACAGCAATGATACTTAGGTTGCGACCGAGTTCTGATGGCTGCAAATAAACGGTGCACTTTTATCCAATCACTCTTTTACACTTGTTCCTCTTACCAAGCGTTAGTAGTCTAACCACACCTGGTCGATAGGTTTTTGGTTAGTTGATTTTCAAGCTGATCACGTTTATGGTTTACATGACACTCGGTTTTGGTCCTGTACTAAGTGGCATAAACCGCTGCGCACTCTCATTCGTGTTCTAATTTCGTGTGTTTGGTCGGGCTATAACACCTTACCATGTGCTATTGAGAGGATTCGATTCAATGATATTAGTTCTCTCAGGTTTATGCTATTCCTCAGACAAACAATGTCGTAAACGTATTGAGCCAAATCATGATACAACCGTTGTGGGACAGTCCGACTATACGCGCAGACAAAACGCCAGAATTTCTATGGTTAGGAAATCAAAGTCAGCCCTCCTGTGTCCCAAACGTAGTGTTAGGAATAACCGGCAATAATTGTTCTGAACTACTTATCTGTCCATCGACGTGACATTGGGATGAGGATTACCCAAACGGGTGGTTTAAGAGTTCTAAAAATTAAAGTGCTCCAAGCTACGGGGGCGACTACTTCATTGATTGCACGTGCAGAGAAGTAAAACGTAGAACAGACATTCATGGTGATCAGGACAGTTGGAGGTCACAACGTGCTAATAGATGATGTGAGAGAATTCGGGGTGCCTATGGACACCCATGCTGTGGAGTACCGTTTCATTGTGCCTCCAGAAACCAAGCAAACGATCCTTGGTGCCGACTTCCTCACTGCAACAGATGCCCGGATTGACCTGAAGCTCAGAAAGCTGTCAACCAGCTATGGTTCCCTGACACTTACAGGACAGCAACAGGTTAACGCCAACCAAGTACACAAGGCTAAAACCCCCCATTTACACAGCCCCTTTGCTCCAGTCCACGGTGGAAAAATGCGCAGAGGTATTTACGAACGACGGTGATCCGTACGGGTTCTGCAGCTGGATTGCATAAGAAAGACCAACTGGAACATTTTGACCTCACGGACCCCGCAGGATATCGGTTCATCTTGAAGAGGAACTGAAAAGGCTAATGCAGAACATGCTAAATAAGGATGTTATCGAAGAAGCCAACAGTCCGTACAACTCGCCTATTCTCCTGGTGACGAAGTCCAACGGAAAGTCTCGCTTTTGTGCGCATATTAAACGGCTGAATAAGCCAATACAGAATACAATCGTGACAATACTGTCCGTCGCTGATACTTTTGATAAGCTGCAACAAGCGAAATTGTCCACAGTGTTGGACTTACGTTCTGGATACTGGTAAGTGGCAATCAAACCCACGGATCGTGGGAAAACTGCATTCACGGTTTGCGAAAAACATTACCAATTCAAGCGGGTGTCGTTTGGCTTATCCGGGGCACCATTCACGTTTCGACGCCTAATGGTTCAGTTGGTAAAAAGACTGACAAATGTGGCAATATACGGAGATGATATTATGGTATACAGTAACACGGAATCAGAACATGCTGTCCACCTAGATGCTCTATTGAGTCGAATTAGGAACTCAGGACTCCGGATCAATGCCGATAAGTCACAACTCGGATGGTCATCGGTGATGTTACTGAGACACAATGTGGGTCAGGGTGAAATCAAGCCCTTGTCAGAGAAGATAATGACAATTAAGGCGGTCGTGGCACCGAATTCTAAGTGCACCCTGAGACGGTGTTTTTGGTCGAGCAGGGTACCACGGTCGGTTCATGAGAACTTTTCACTCCATTACATCACCATTGTACGAACTCCTTCGAAAAGACAAACAATTTGAATAGACCGACGATGTCCAGAGGGCGTTCACATGGGTGCAACAAGAGATGAACGAGCAACAACTGACGCTGAAACTTTTGAATACGGAAGGAATGTTTATCGTAGCAGCAGTTACCAGTGACCGTGGCATGGAGGCAGTACTCAAACAAAAAGGAAGGAGAAATCGAATATGCCAGCAGAGTGCTGACCCTAGCAGAGAAAAAGTATCCAGCCATTGGGAAAGAATGCTCGACAATCTTCTGGGCACTGGACAGGTGGAGGCCGTACTTGTTAGGTCAACAGTTCCACGTGGGGACGGATCACAAACCTTTAGAATAGATCAGAAGAATGGCGAGGGACCGGAGAGGCAAATTAACCCGATGAGCGTTACGTTTACGGGGATGTGACTTCATGATCAGTCAGGTGCCTGGTTCTAGCAATTGCATCACTGATTTCCCTTGTTGACCGCAGTTAGACGACGAACTTCTCGAAGTGACTTTTGGAGTCAACGAATTAGTAATGGAGCAGGACCCACAGACATTAGTGCGTCTACAGCGTCAGGACAGGGTCCTCCGGAAGGTGATTGACGCTCTGGAAAGATGCGTGAGGATTCCAACAAATATGGATGAAGAGCTGAAAATAATCGCATCCTAATGGAGAAGATTGGCTTAAACAGTGCGGGCGTATTGACTTGGTAGCGTGGCGTTGGCCATTCTTGTGTGGTAGTCATCCCGAGACAACCTAGAGGGAAACTGGTAACAAAGTGCCATGAAATGGCAAACACCGGATACACCAGGACATAAGATCTGCTGCAACAAAGAGCATATTGACCGAAGATGAAAGGATTTGACGGCTTACCTGCTTGCCTGCCAGCAGTGTCAACTGCTGAAAAGCGATAATAAGGGAACTCAGTAGCCCTTACAGCCAATACCAGTCTCCGAATTCGGTGAAATCTGGTCGGTATATTTCATGAGCTCGTTTCCATTGAGAGCTCGCGGTAACCAGTACATTCGGTTCGTGAATGAACATATTACCCGTTGGGTCGAAGCGACTGGCGTTCTAGATCAAAAGACATTTACGGTTGGAGACATGTTGATGAAGCACATCGTGGAGAACCACGGTGTATCAGGGACGATCTTAATGGATCAGGGACCATGCTTTGAGAGCAAGGAGTTTCGAACACGAATGCAGCAGCTGGGAATCAAGCACATCCAAACGACATCATAGCATCCACAGACGAAAGGAGCTCACTGAACCTAACAACCGAACAAACAAGGAATGGTTGACAGCTAAGGGGGGCGACTGGGAAACTGTTACCACTGCTGTTATTGGCCCATGGTGCCTCTGTGTAGGCGAGTACGAAGAAATCTACATTTCAATTGATGTGCAGCAGAACTCCCCAACTTCCGGTGGATCAAGATATCGGGATATGGCCAGATTGCAGCGACTCTATCAGAGAATCGGTTGGCGAAAGAGGAAGAGCCAAACGAAATCTGGAGGCACCGCAGACATACACAAAGTACTAATCGATAGTCCAACGGCTCAGCAAAGCTCGGATTTTCAACCTAGGGGAAAAGGGGAAATATCGAAATCATCAGGATACAGGTACCAGATATCCAGGCTCCATAAAACGTCTGCCTAAATGAAAAGGTCTGTATGTTGTAATCTCCAAACGAGGCTCAGTAAACACGATCAAGTGGGACAGCGAGACGAAACGAGTGCATGACAGTGAATTGGAAAAGTGACAAGATATGCCAGTGTGAACAAAGCAGATAGAACATGAAAACTGGTAGATGCAAGCATTTCGTATTGACTCATCAGTACCAAACTTACAATAACACGGGTGGGCTTTTTTTAAAACAATCGATTTGAAGGGTGGAAAATCAATAAGCGAGAGAGGATAAGACATTAAGTCCAGGGAAGGGTCAGGTTCACGAACAGTTGTTTCTGAACACAGAGAGCTGGTTTGAGTCGATTAATTGCAACTGCTTCAGCGAACCGTAAGAATCTCGGGTTGGAATGTCGCAACAGGATTTTGAATGCACAAGATCGATTGTTTTAAAAAAAGCCCACCCGTGTTATTGTAAGTTTGGTACTGATGAGTCAATACGAAATGCTTGCATCTACCAGTTTTCATGTTCTATCTGCTTTGTTCAAACTGCTCGAGGGAACCAATTGTTTCACATATGCCAGTGTGGCGAACCAGCAGAAAATCAATAGTCCGGAAGACGACACTGCGTCGATCGGAAAGAACTTGTCAGCAGATGCAGGGGAGCCAATGATCATTAGAAGGGGGAGGGGTGTTGTACAATAGGCAGTTTCGTTGACGAGTAGTATACTACTCACAATTTTGGGACACATCTGAGAACTAAATTGTAAGTGTCAAAGCCAGGATGATGATGGACCAAAAGCGACCATTGGAATATTGTGTACACGCTATGGGGGACGTGCCACCAGGACGAACGACAATGTACTGTTACCTAACTCGTGTGAATACGCGTCAACTGTGCTAACGAGTGTACACGTTCGTAGTCCTATGTTTAGCATAACCTATAGAGGATTTCATGCGATAAACAACTTCGCAGGCCAATCGTCTTTTGCGGTCACAACAGTAATAGTAGTAGTAGTAGTAGGTCGTGCAGTTGTAACTTATTCGTTGAAACGCTTTCATTAAACGCCAGTAGTATGAAACTCGATTGAAAATTTCTTCCAGTGTTAAATTGCGATTATCGACGAGGACCTCTGCAACCTCCACCATTTCCTCCGGCATTCTGAGTTCACCTTGCCCAATCCTGTCCCAGAAACACCACCGACAGTCCTCCATATTGCGACTTGTCTGCATCAATCCAAAGTTATGAAAGAAAACGTGCATAATGCTCCCATTTCATGTTGTAAACTACGGTAACATCTCCGTTTTGTAACCTAATCCACCAACCATCCAACTATGAGCGTTCCACCTGACAAATCGAGCAGCATTCGCCTCAAAGATCATTTAAGACTGGTGCATCAGTGGCTCTCGCTGATGCGGTCTTTCCACAATTCCAGTAATGTCCTTGGGCATTAGTTCAACTCCATGATAAGCCTTACTTGTTGCAAATCAGCAGACATGTCATCCAGTGACTGTACTGGCCATAATGAACTTACAATGGGAAAGTTTCCTCATTGGAGGACGTGCAGTCAATCAAAGCTTATGCAGTTTAGGTCGGGCAACACCAGCCACTCCGGGATCACCTGCCTCCTCAACCTCGTGTGTAAGAGTTGGCGACTAAAACGATTTGTTTGACCACTTGGGAGATGTACCATTTCTGGTACACCGCCACCCACCCGCTGCCTTGCGGTACAGGCTTTTGAGCCAAAGGCTTTGGTTGAGAACCTTGATTGTTCTCCTTTCTAGGTCTGGGCGTCCTGGCAGTATCTCAGCTCGCACACAACCATGAATCCTCACAACATCAACAATTCCATACCGCATCGGCCGTATCGCAGTATAAAACGGGTTGCCCTATCTGCTGCATACAGCAGGGTGGATAGGCGAAAACATGCTACTGCTAACACCTCCCCCACTGTCCTATTAAATTTAACTCTCAGACCGCTCCCGACCCCCAATTCTGATAACTTCTCTGCAGGTCCCACAGCGGATATGATTAATCATAGTAACACTGTGCCGATAAGTCCCAGCTCTCGCCACTCAGTCTCAGACCTCCCTCGTCCTGTGCTTCGACCTAGAACGTTCGTCCTCTGAAACAGATAGGTCAACAGGCTGCTCTCGCACGAACGTTAGACTCGCTACATATCGATGTTTGCTGTATCTCGGTGACTAGAATCCACGACAGTAATGAATGTATGAAATTAACAGCACCCGCACTTTCTACCCGATACTGGTTGTTCACCTCAGGTGACTCTCCGGCCGCCGTCACCGGTCAAGCTGGAGTAGGTATAGTCCTGAGCACGATGGCCGCATCCGCATTGATAGATTGGATTCCTGTTAATAGTAGACTTTGTGCCATCCGCTTGGCAGGTTCTGTTAGGGTCAGTTCTAGACGCAAAACCGTCAGAAATCTTTTCGTTGTGTCTGCTTATGCTCCAACTGACTGTAGTGAC
>QNGE01003052.1:0-17174 GCA_008508345.1 Paragonimus westermani | reverse complement strand
GGCCGCTCAGGGTAGAAGACGTGAACCGTCTTCAAGTATTTGACCACCGATGTCTGCGTTCAATCGCTCGTATCGGGTGGCATCAGCGCGTAAGTAACGAGGAGGTTAGGAAGCGGGTGTTTGGTAGTGATTGTCAAACGAGTTCTTTTGTTCAATTTCTACGTTTGCACAGGCTTAGATGGTTTGGTCACGTAATAAGGATGCCAGCTAGTCGTCTTCCACACCGAGCACCGTTCACTGAGACTGCGACCGACTGGTGTAAGGTGCGAGGTGGTCAGATAATGACCTGGCGTAGGGAAATGAAGTCGTTGACCAAGGGGTTGGCCACTGTGGGTCGTGTTCGTCACCCGGGCTGGGGCCCTCGCTACTCACAGAGTCGGTGGTTGTAGACTCTAGGTGAGATGGCGGCTAATCGAGCTCAGTGGCGTGAGTGTTGTCTTTTTTTGTCCGAGTTGTCTGTGAAGTGAGTGCATTTCATGAGGAGGGGCAATGAAGGCCGTAAGGAAGCTGTCTCGCTGATGACGCCTTACTGTCATTTGCAGCTCGGTTGTTCGTTTGCAGGGTGCAGGCACCTTGATGTTGAATGTTTGAATCTTGACGTTGTCATTTTCAATAGTTAGGGGTTTGTTTTTTCTTCATGGTTGTGTGGCAGTTAAGCATTAGTGTGAACCACTGGTGTATTGCTGTCTATGATGATGATGATGATGATGATGATGAAGAGCAGACAGTTCAATCAATATGTAAGGTGAATGCCGCCCAATAGCAACCGCTTTTGTAAACACTTTCTCTATGAGAAATTGATTGTTTTCTCAATACATTGAGAGTGCTGTGTTGATCATCACCTCGTTGTCCTGGTGCACTAGTTAGGTACAAAGCACGGTTGCAACTTTGCCCTGTGCTTCTTCAGTTACCGAGAGTTCACACAAAAACAATAGCTCTTGCTCACTTTTTACGCTAAGAATACTGACGACCTATATTAACCACGACTTGTTTAATCACGCCTTCCTTCACCATACTCTTCTTGTGTTGGTTGTACGCAGTACTGTAATTATCGGTATCTCGTCTGTCTTGCTCACACAAGCCGCACTGGTCGTTATCATTAGTGAGCTACTCACTGTTTTTCTCGGCAATTGAATGGATTAATGGGGTAGTGTGTGTATACATCATGAACATACATATTTGATTGGGATGACTCTAATCATGTCTAATGAGCTTCAGAGAACTGTATTTGATAGACCAATTCCATGGTCTCGGGTGTGTGACACCTGACGAAATCTGCCTGTTACCGGTGATACAGCGGTGCAGTGCTCCACGATTTGATTTTCGATACTTATCCCGCATTTTTTCACACCAACAACTAGCAGATAATTTCCTCTGACCACTCTTGTTGTCAGTGATACCGGTTCTGCGCTTTCTCTTCCTTTATGGGCAATTGACAAACTTACCACCTCTTTATCTCTCACACATTGTTCTGTTTTCTTGTTTATATGAACAAGTGTGCACAGCCCCATTTTCAGTAGCTCTGATTATTGCTGGATTTTCCTGACGAAAAAGATTGAGAATAACAGCGTTAGGAGCAAGTTGTAATACTCTACGTTTCAACCGCCTCGGGTGGCCTTCGGGAGTGTTGTAATCGAAATCACATTAGAAAAGGAACAGATGTCACGTGGGATTTGCGGTGGTCAGGTCAGAACAAGTTGGTAGGCAACGTTAAAGACTCTTGATTTTGTTGACAAACCCGAACACGTGACATTAGGTTGTGATGAAACTTTCCTCAGCTTTGATGTGACCTCCCTTTACACCAGTGTAGCGGTAGAGCATAGCAATGATGTTGTTAATAATTTTTTCAAAAGTGATGACTTTCTTGGTGTAAGTACTAATTTATCACCTTCCGAAGTTTTATCTGGTCTTGAACTTTGTTTGCTCTCAACCTTGTTCACATTCAACAAAAAATTGTACAGGCATATCGATGTTGTAGCTATGGGTTCCTCTGTTGCACCTGCAGTTGCCAATCTTTTCCTCGGATGTCTGGAAACACAAGCGATGAATGAATTTATCTGTCCTCCACGAATTTGGTGGCGGTATGTAATCATGAATGAACCGCTCGCGACTAATTTCCACAGTTTCTTAACTCAAAATGCTATGACATTGTAGTCACATTGGAAACTGAAGCTGATGAGCGTTCACTTAATTTTATAGACTGCCTAGTCAAAGTTGACGAGTAATAGAAGTTTCAGATTTCTGTGTACCGCAAACCAACCCATTCTGGTCGGTATCTCAACTTCAACTCGTCGCATCCAATCGGTATGAAAAGAGCAATCATCAAATCACTCGTCAATGGAGCTAATAAGATCTGCACCACTGAACTATCGAGAACAACAGAGATTTCTCACATTAAAGAAATTCTAGCCGCCAATCACTATCCAAATGCATTGATAACACAATCAAGCGCATGTCCACCAAGGAGGAGACCAAAACGACCAGAGCTTTCAAGTCTACCGTGCAAACACCGTATTGTGAACATGCATATGAAAAATTTGCCCCACTCTCTGTGAGTGCACAATGGTAACAAACCCTTGTCTGCAGTGTGGCGTGGATGGATAAACCACCAGACACAGACACGTCTTATCTACATCAGTCTCATCCTCACTTGATGGGCAAAGGATTAGAACAATCAGGTCAGATGCAGCGCAAATTGATCTAACCACGGCAAATCCCACGTGACATCTGTTCCTTTTTTAATGTGATTTCCTGAAAGCCATCCGAGGTGGTTGAAACGTAGAGCATTACAACTTGCTCCTAACGTTGAGTTATTCTCAATCTACCGATAACATGTTAAACGGAACACTCAAACTGTTTGACTTCATTCGTACTAAGTTTAGTGTCTATATCTTACAATGAACCACATTACTTCACAACCTTCTGAAAGGTCAACCGATACCCACCATCCACCGGCGTTTTCTTGTACACAGCTGATGCACTTTCTTTTTGTCTTTCTGCAGCGCAGCTGATAATGTAGTTGCGTCCACTCAGCCGTTCCGTCGTCTTCTTCCGTAACTTGCTCCAACGTCGTTTTGCCGGAATTGTTCACATCCACAGACGTTTTGGACGTAGCTCCCAACTTTCGCGCCACTTTTGTGAGCTCATCAATATCCGTCCGTCAGGCAAGGTGGAGAGTGTGGACCGAGTCATGAGCGACTATGAAGAAACTTTCGAAAAACTGGTCCACTAGCAGTTGTCATCTGGAATCTTACTCTTGCCCAGATATTGTCACAGTTGTCTGCTCCAGCTCCACTGGAGCTTTCTCTCTGCGTCTAGCGCCGCTGTCGATGTATTCTTCATCCAGTGTCTTCATGGCAGTCGGCTTCTCGCGTTCATTTTTAACTCCCACGACTTCGGCCACGTGCTGGAGGTCCACCTAAAGCGCCCAAACGTCTCCTGTCTCAGACGGCTGTAATCGGAAGTCTTTATCCTTATATTGATCACGGCACTGATTGCTATGATTAAAAAAGACGCTTGGCCTGCGAAGCTGTCTGCTAGTAGATATCCAGAAATACGTAAAACTGTATAACAATCTTGCACATGATTTCGTGCTGCTGAGTTCTCCCCCACATTCGTTGCCAGTCGTTCAGCGTTCTCTATTACACCGCTTCGCGCAAACCCAGTGCATTTTTTCCGAATATCGCCATCAGTTTCCAATCCACTGCCGTTAAATTAAGCGCGGCGGTCGCTCCTTTCGATTTACGTCTTATTGCTGGTTAGCACGGCCTAGTCGAATACAACGTTAGATCATCAACAGCGCGTTTCTTTGTCTTGGCATACTTTGGGCTCCGATCCACGTGCTTATGGAGTGAACGTATTTATCGAAACTTCATCGATCAGACGATCACTTCTAAACCTTCGCTCTCAGCCAGTAGCGAATTGAACTCGGATTTTCCAACCATTTTTTGGTGATCGCGCTGTTCACTCTAATTATTCCAATCCGTCATGTAAAGTTCGCAGAATAGGGGCGTTTACTCTCGTCTCAGAAACACAAGAATGATGGCTCTACATGCATGTCGCCCACCGTGTTCACTGATGATAAACCGTGACTGGAGTGAAACTTAAGTCTGGTGTTCCCTCTCGAAGTATCCCAATCGAACGATGTGTCTGTATGGCGGAGCTGCAGTTATGTGTCAGTCGTGTTTAACTTAGGGGAATCAATAGTGTGACAGTTTTCATGTTTAGCAACCAATGCCAACCATTCATGTGCAAAGATCACGTGTACTGTTAGGTCTCCTTAACATAGATAGGAACAGTCGACGACATAGCTGTAGCCCACGACCGTTTTGTTGATAATTGACATAGATACCATTGAGCCATCTTGAGGTTGTTATTTAGTCTCTCCTTCCCAGTTCAGCCTTTTTACACACTTACCTTGGAATGTTATGTTTAGCTAATTATGTCTTTTCACAACGTTACATTCAGTCTGAGTAACGTTTTGTCCGTTTTTACAGACGCCTTCTGTTATATTCGTGGATGGTGAACAGGATGTTCAAATCAAGGACTGTAAGTTGTTCTGTGTTTTGTTTATGCGTTATCTGAGACGGCAATTTACTTGAGGCCCGTGTCATTTTGTGCAGGTGAATGCTGCTCGTTTGTGTTCTCCTGATGATTACTGATTAGTCGGTTCTTATACTTGCATTTCTGCCATCCGAGCACTGACAAATTGTTTTCTAAATAGCCCGTTTTCCACTAATGGACTTCACATAGAGAAGCCTAGTGTGTGCGGCTTATAGGTTTGCTGTAGCTCAGTGTTAACATCTTGTGATGGCCGTTCAAACGGTGGCGGGGCAGATCGCCGTTTACTATGACTTTTTCTTATCTGGTTTTGAACAGTGTGACAGTGTCAAACCAAGACGTAGCGCACCTGAAATGTCAGCGAATTTGTGTTGACTAAAAGTTTAGCTCTGACTTGTAGACGACCGACGAAGTGGGTAATGGAATACAGGCGCGTATCTCTACGACTAGGACGGTATTCGCTAACAATGAGACAATGAGACATCTCTCTGAGGTTTAGCGGCTGCGTATATAAGGCGACAGTGAGGGCTGTACCACTTCACGGCAGCGAAACCTGGTCGCCCAAAGTGGACGACATGAATCGTCTTGGGGTATTTGATCACCAATACCTGAGTTCGGCCGGTGGTATCGGGTGGTACCAACAAGTGAGCAACGAGGAGACTAGGAAGCGGGTATCTGGCACTGATTGTCAAACGAGTTCTTTTGTTCACTTCCCACATTTGCACAGACTTGGATAGTTCGGTTATGTGTCAAGGATGCCCGCTAGTTGTCTACCACACCGAGCACTGTTTGCCGACGCTGCGGCCGACGAGTACAAGGTTCGAAGTTCCCAGCTGTTGCATTGGTTTTCGAAACTCCTCGCTCCCAAAACATGGTCCCTGATCCATCGAGATCGTCCCTGGTACACCATGGTTCTCCACGATGTGCTTTATCACTATGTCTCCCACCGTAAGTCTTGATCCGGGACGCCAGTCGCTTCGACTCAACGTACTCTCACTTGCAGCTCGGTTGTGTTGTTTGCAAGGTGTAGGCACCTTGATGCTGAATGTTTGAATAGGGACGTAGTCATTTTCAGTAGTTAGGTCCCTTCCCGTCCCCTTCTTTTTCCTTCTCTCCTTCTTTATAGAGTTTGCTGTTTCTTCATGGTTGTGTGGCAGTTAAGCATTAGTGTGAACCACTGATGTATTGCTGTCTATGATGATGATGATGACTGGTCACCGCGGGCGCTCAATGGAAATGAACCCATAAGATCTATCGACCAGAGTTAACCGATTTCGGAGACTGGCGTTGGGCTACCCGATTGTCGCCTCTCAGTAGTTGACACTGTTGGCTTGCAAGCAAGTAAGCTGTCACATCCACTTTCATCTTCGGCGAATGTGCTCTTTGTTGCAGCAGATCATACGTCCTGGTGCATGCGGTGTGTGCCATTTCATACCAATCCGCCACCAGTTTCCTCCTTATTTATCTCAGGATGACTACCACGGAAGGGTATCCACCGCCAGGCTGCCACGTCAAAACGCTCGCATTGTTTAAGCCAACTCTTCTCAATTGGGATGCGATTATTTTCAGCTCCTCAAGGTGTAGGTGTTTGAATACATAGACGCAGCTTTGTTTAGTTGTCAGGTTTTTTCGCGTTCCCGTTTTTGATTCTTCTCCTACACATGGTTTGCTTGTTTCTCTGTGGTGTGTAGACTGCTGATGTACTGCTGCCTGAATGACGATGATATTCTAATGGATGTTTATTTATGCTGCCGTCGACATAAATCTGAAAAGAATTGTCTTCTTTATATCGGCACACGCTTCAGTAGCCGTCACTTCAGGTGCTTCTAAGAACGCGCTTTATGACGTTCTCATTGATCTTCTGTAAAACGACTAATCAAACATCCTATTGTTTACACAAGGTCTTAATGCTTAACTTTATCTGTTTGCTTCAGAACCGACGAGTTTGGTGACTAAGAATAGCACACTGAAATAGTGTGTGATTCTTAGAGATATGCGCACCTCACTGTCTCTGTTTGTTCCGACCCTCGTATTTCAACATAAAAACGGGTGTAAATTTCCAGCAAAGAATCTGTGAGGTATATTTATCCAATAGTCCTGATGTCTGAATTGCGCAAATCATATCTGGGAAAATTTGATGAATATTGTATAGAGAGTACAGCGGTTGCGCGTGCTTGCTTCGTGGATTCATATTCCGAAAGAGGTATGCTATTGCGATGTACGTGAATAAGTGTCACGTCAGTTCTCCTCTTGAACGAGCCTCACCGAACCCCACTTGGCCCACCGTATATCGACCGCGTCCATAGCGAAACCACAAGTTAACCAACAAACTGCGTATTGATTGTGGCACTTTATATGTCGGCACACAGCACACCTCGTATTATCAGTTTGTACTAGCTGTGGCTATAAAGATCCGAACTTTGTTCAGATTCTTTCTGATTAATGACGAGGACGAAAACAGTTACGTAGTGTCAGTTTACGGCTGTAATTCAACCAACGTTGTAGCAGCCATTTGGTACTCTTTTGATTTCAACTGTTCGTTCATCCGTTTGCTCTTTATGATAGTTTTTAGTGGTGTGTGGATTTCTTTCGATTGTTATATCCTCATTCTGAAAGCAGTGTATTTATTACTCTGATGTTTATCAGGTACGTCCGATCCCTTATTTCTCAGCCATCTCTATTCTAATTTTTACGCAGAACCATTTATCCATAATAAAACCTATCACGAACGAGCTACGAGATTTATGTTTTTCTTCACTTCGCCTGTTTGTTCAAAGCCTACAGAACAAACTGAATCAGTTTGTTGATCCGCTTGTATTGCGCTTTACATCCTCATAGCGTAAAAAGTCACATATTGACCTGGTCGATTTCACTTATCCCATCCCCAATATCGGGCACTTTATGTGAAATTGAACCACCGCATCTATCTGGTCACACTTTATCATCAGCTTACATTGTTGCTGAGATGTTTTCCTCAAATATAGTTGTGAGCTAACTTCTCAGTTCATCCTATGAAATAAGTTATGTTAAGCGACAGGCGTTTGTCAAAACTGTAAAGCAATCATTTAGAATTTTCACTTATCATTATTCCTTTTCTCAGTATCCGTTCGAGCTGGTGATCGTGTGAGCCAGTGCCAAGTGCTCAAGGTGACACAAGTTAACCAGGAAAACGAGATTGTCAATTTGGGTCTGTTAAAAGTCCGTTGGTACCGGTAAGCATGTTTTTCACCGTGCTGTTGTCGTCGTTGTCCTCATTGGCTCTGATTACGTTGTACAATTCTCGTGAGTGTATTTGTTCACGTAAATGTTGATGCACTTTACCCTCCTTTGAGCTTCGTGCGTCTGTTCACAAACCTCACTACGGTTTTTAATTGAATATGAGTCCATTTTGTTTCTTTGCTTGTTACTCTTATTTTTTGTGTACTCCGAGGTCATTTGTTACTCATATCGCTTATATGTGTTTGCAAAATGATATTGGAGATCTATCGCGTCCATTGCATTTTGGTTATACACAGAGATGCTCAGCTAAACGACGTTGATGGGAACATTGTGATCACAACATTTCAGCTGCTCTCTTGCTGTGTACTGGAACTACCTGTTCGCGTACGCGCCCAGATACCCTCGATTAATACCGTTCTCGTGCCGATCCGGGTGCAGTTTGGGTTGGAGAATCGGACCATTTATCCCCAGGTTAGTTGTTTTTGTTGTTGTTTGGAAATTGTCCATGTCACCTTACCTCTCAGACAGCCACTTGATATGTTCCCGAGATATCGTGTTTTCGTTGAACGGGTTAAGTAGTTAGAACTATTGTGTAGTTGATCGTTTTTTCAGTCGAGCAGATTTCAGCGTCTGCTGATGCAACCTAATGTGTGCCACCTTTGGTGTAGGCACTAGGTTTTCTGGTATCTCTCCATGAACCAAATTAACCCAGTGTTGCCCAAATGTTTTTTTTATCCTATCCACTTCTAAACCGCTCGCAAATGTCCGAATACGAGTTACTTATATTCTTATGCGTAGTGTAATACCAACGTCGCTATAATTACCCAGATTTCCCAACGTCACAAAATTGTATGAAGCGTTCTCTCGAGCAACTATATATGTCGATGTGCTTTTACAAAAATGTGTATTGTTTATTTAATAAAAACTACGTTGAACTTGATTTGAGTGCTTTATTTAAAATGTACTAAATATTTTGCCGAATCGTACCTCCGTTGTAGATTTCATCCGTTTTGAACTTTTCTGATTTCCAACACTTCACCAACATCGAACCAATATTCGCGACATGGTGTAGACATGTCTCGGAGAATTTAGTTGATATTACCATCGTCTGTGTCGGCTTAAATAACCTTATTTGGTTAGGGCGTAAGGCGTAGATTCCCAGCCTGCCTTATGAATAATGAAAATCTAGATCGATTGTTCTCTATGGTGTTTGGCTGATCATGAATGCGGCCCATTTCTTAACTCAGTGATTGGATCTCCCTTCCCAATGGTAATCAAAAGACAGCTTGTAGAATGAACTTTCAATGGATCGTCACTCAGGCTGATCACGGTGTATTTATGTTAACACCGTTAAGGCGGGCACATTTGAACCAAACAGAGAATGAGTGTATACCTGAGATTAAACTGCACACAGCTATGAACGGATGTAATAATGCAACTTAAAGAGGAATATTTGGTCGGTTTGTTGAGTGCGAGTGGGCCACGGTAGCTCCGAAGCCACTTCATAAGATGTGTCATACTGCCGAACATAGGCTGCACGAGCTGTTGTTTGAATTCACTATCTCGGTGGTTTCCACCGCTTGTCCTTAAGTTGGTGCATACATCCTGATCACAATTGAACCAATCGGTGCCCGATTTGAATCAGTTTTCTCAATGGGCTCTATCGTTCTTCAGCTTCTTTCCCCAACAGGTATGTACCTTATGTATATTCGACCATTGTTTGATCTTGTCAGGAGTTGCTGGTCCAAATGGAAAGTGCGCCTCATTTCATGATTTCCGGTCAAATCAAGCTTCGATTACGGCTTCTCCCAGGATCGCCCCAGTTGCTGCAGTACATCTTACTACCGTTGCATGCCGGTCACCTGGCTCTCCCTCGGTAGGTATCCGTTACTCGTTACTGCGGTTATTTCTTCATGTATCTCTACAAGGAGCGGTTGTCCTAACTGTAATTGTGGTCATACCGATAGAGTTGGGTGCATCGGAGTGTTTTGCTATTTGATTGTTTGTGCCTCAATAGAAATCTGATGAACTTCTAGAAGATATCATGATAAGTTATGCAGCACGAGGATCGATGCTGGATAAATTAACTGCGATGGTTAAGTTGCACATTCGTCATGTGTGTCAACTCTTGGCAAGCGCACTAACTGTATCATGTTAGAAAGACAAAGTCTCGTCCCTAGTTTCGTTCTTATTGCTAGCGATTTATTTCCGCGTCCTTCGTTTTTATTACATTTTGCGTTCCATTAAAACTATCGTGAGGTTAAAAGGTTCAGTGAAAAAAGCTTCACAGTAATCCTGCAAGAGGGGAAGAGCTAAACGAACAGGAGTTCAAGAACTCGGCGAGAGGCACGTCTGTAGTCATAGAATAGCTCATGAGAGCACTACTTATTAACGCCAGTTGCAATACAGTAAAATTCGTAGAATTGCTTTTGAATAGCATTTGCATACCCACAAAAGGTTCCCTCCCATCGCTTTTGATTTTATCAGTCGGTATAGCCAACCAGACTGCCACCAAGCCCCGATAATTTTTGCGTACACTAATTCTGTACGGTTGACTGTTGAGATGTGAATGCCATGTAATGCCCTTTAATGCGGTTTTGCTGATCTTTTTCGGGTTCGTTGATTGAAGCCAGTATTTTAACTGGATCGTTTGACCAGTCATGTAACGTTTACAGAACGTACTCAAGTTCTGTGACGGACTGGTTTTCCGAGTTACAGTATTCACACCATAAACAATTTTGGAATAACAGGTAAGTTGTTTCGAGTCCCAGTACTTGTTACGAACTTCGAAGATCAAATTCAGCTCATTTTTCGCCACACGATAACCTCTGGTGGTGTTCTGTTAGACGATTTTCAGTAAATTTGAACATATACTAGTGCTCGAACCTGGATAGCGCTTGCGCACTCGGGCGAATCAATGTTTCCGAGTGTAGGACGCACACTGGCGGCTTTCATTTTTTCGATCGTTGTTTTTTTTGTGGCAGATGTAAAGGGAATAAGTCACATTATGTACTGTTCATCCATGATCGCTTCTATCCTGTTCATTCTCTCCGTATGTTTATCTGGGCACTTGTAGTCGCCTTATTTGTGCCTCTAAAGTTGACCATTTCTGACTTGGTCAGCTAGGTTGTGAATATCTCTCATTGGATCCTGATAGATAATTCGCCTATTGTTTCTCCTTTCGTTTTCCAGGGATCAGCGCGGCTTGCAGATTTTATTCCAAATCAACCGGCTTTCTAATAAATCTTTTTTCATACTTACTAATCACTGTCTTCACCCGGGATTTCAACTCTTCATGGCCATAATTGGTTTGTCATAACTGCCTAGTCTTTGTGAGCTGTGTCGAGAGGTTTAATGTGCAGACAGATTGAGATGACAACCAGTTTACGCACTGTATTATTGCTTCATTGTCTAAAGTGACTACTTCACCTGCTACACTTGCTTACCCATCACTCATTTGATGGCGAATGGGAGTTGAGCTTGTCTTGGTTCAGAATTCTGAAGAAATTATCAGGTTGTGCCTATCCGCCCTCTCAGTTTGGATGTATAAGATGCTGACTGTCACTGGCTCGGGGCACTGCGGGGCTTGACCACAAACTGGATAGTAACCGGAGTGCTACCGTAGGTTGTCATTCTACTTACATTCTATAAAGCCCTAAAAACGATTTTGAAAACGGTCTGTAAAAGCCGAACTGATTGTAGTTGGGTTTCATTAGTGTATGCAGAACGTCACAGAATTTTGAACACTTATGGGCTGGTCGACCAGACTACTAGTCACTAAGGCTGGCTGGAATTCTACACACATTTATGTCACGGCGTTGGGGATAAGATTTTTGGTGATGTGACATTTCTCCACAATAATTGCATTGCTTGCTCAAATTTTTTACAAACGAAACATTCAATTGCACAATCGAAAATGATCGGATTCAGTGATGGTTATTTTCCGTTATATGATGTAGTTAGAGTGGTTGGCTGGATCAGTGTAGGCTACACGGTGGTCAATATCAACCGGAGTGGATTTGGTGGGCCTGCTCAGGTCAGCGTCCAGTTCTGTTATGTGCTGTTCCTTACCCCGTCCAGACAAAAGTCCCGTCTCACCTACACGTTCTGTCACACACTAGCCGACGTCTGAACACACCCGTATAGTTGGAGCGAGAGCTAGAAGTTTGTCTTCTTGCTGACAAGGGATGCGTGGCAAAACAGCTGTGTGGTGTTTCCTCTTAAGGTTCATATAACTTACATTATCTTTCTTTGTAATACATTATCACTCTCGAATCATATACTTCTGAGTATGGCCTCCATCACATTTATCGTATGCGCTTTGGTTGTAGCCGCTGTGCGTTTTGTGGCGGTCAGGATAGCTATCATGTGACTGGTTATCATTGACCATTCTTAATTCTTAGTCTTACTTGTCTACAAAGCAAACTTCCACTATCCCACTAATGAGGCATTGATGAGACTTCTGTTTACTCGACGTAACAGTACCTTATGTACACTATCCAGTGTAAGCTGTTTTGCTAAAAACAGCACCGTAAACTCGTCTAGGTATCTCTTAATCCTCGCATTTAGCGAATTGAACGGGTGTCTACCTTCATTTGGGAAGCAACTTTGATGGGGGAATACATTTGATTAAACAGTTGGGTAGTAAAAAATGACTCGTGTTCAGATTTCAACAAAATGTAGTCGTTTGTTTAGCATCAATTAAAACCTATTCTTAATCCTGTCATTTAGCCATTGATTTTCCAGTTTTTGAATAAAATGTTTGTTAACAATGGACTCAACAAGGATGCTGTTCGGCTCCATCCGTTGAATGGTTCACCTCGCTGTTATACTCTATAGCATAACTGTACATGACAGTTCAAGCCGATCTCCACCGTTGTTGATGAATCGCTATTTAGATGGCCAAATCGTGTATGTTTAAAATCCCGTAGCGTGTCACGCCTCAGTGTTCTGCTAAATCTCTTCCCGTTTTCACATGGCATTTCGAGTCAGTTGAATCTACGCATCTGTATCAACTTGAGAATGATTTGTTGGAAACTAGTGTTCTCCCTCTTTTCCGCTATAACTTACCCGAGATTTTCTCGTGAAACTTTTTATAATCTGTGGTAAAACATCACGTTCAGTGTAAATTATAATCTCCGTTTTTTCTGTTCATTCTTATCAGCCGTGTATGGCTATGGGCTCATGGCTCAGACTGTCCCCACGTCCGTTTACAATGGGATAGATTACCTGTACCTGATTATGTCATCTTCCAAATTCTAAAAGTTTCGTCGTCATCATCATCATCATCATCATTTTTTGTTTTGAGCCATGCCTGTGGGTGCTATGGTTGGAGCCACCGATAGTCCTGACAGTGGTGCACGAAGTAGCGGATTAATCAATAGTTGCAAATACACGTCGGTAAAAAGGAAAGTGAATGAACTATTGGGTTCCACAAGAGAGCAGTCGCCAAGTTTGCAGATACAGGTTGGTCATTGTCTGCGACAAACCGCCACGTCAAGGTGTTTCTAGCCGGCGATTTGGATGATCGCGAACTCCTCAACTAGGTAGACAGTGCCTATTGATCACGCACAGTTGGACGGTCAAGACTTTTGTAGCCCGTGACCACATTATCGCCTGTTCACTTTCCGGATTCATTCAACTATCAGTAGCCCCAGGAAATAATGTGCTGCACGTGATATTTTCCGTCACTTATGGAGTACGTGGCCCAATCAGCGAAAACTACGCATTTTCACGATCTCCGTTATCGGTCGCGAACTTGTACGCTTGCACCGATGGACTATCACGTTGTTCACGCAGTCGGCCCATTTGATGCTAGCTAACGCGCATACATGCATCTTCCACACGAATGAGCGATGTTGCTGATCTATAGAACAAAACTGAGTGTATCCAGTGTATTTCCGGTTGAAAGCGAGTCTTCGTCGAGTCCAGACGTCATCACATCCAATGAACAAACTTTGCAACATGACCGGACCATGTATGTTCTTCTACGGTACAGCATATAACGCGGCGATGAATAGCACGGGAATAAAGTTACTACGCTCTTGATCTCTCAAGACCCACAGCCTACTTATCACAAATAACAACTCAAACAACTGTCCGGTTCCTCCAACATGGGATGCAGTAACTATCCTGTTAATTCCAGTGGGGCACTCCAACTCCAGAATTTCCGTCACATTTGATTTACACTCTCCATTAATCTGCACCTTATTCTGTTGGTGAGTGGTACGGGGTATGGTTGTTACAAGTTGCACATCACTCACAATGTATCGCAGCCAACGCATTCCCATGGACTTCTATTCAGTCAGTCCGTTTCGAAAAGGAGCGCTAGACTCCAGTTCCACTCCTGTTAATGTTCGTCAGAGGTGCATACCCTTGCCACTACCAGGACCAGAACCCCGACCACGTTTTCACGAGGCAACCGTTGTCGCCACGACATTTTGTTGGGTAAAGGGATTAATTACAGTGCGGTCCTTCGAATTTCTGGCAGACAAAGGCCTATAAACTGCCGAAGACAGTTCGCCGTAAATTGGTTGATCAAAATGAAATTCGGCTGTAGACAAAGCTGCGAAGTTACAAGCAAACTTGGGATCGTGCGGTTTCTAGATCTGCATAGATCAAAAGAAAAGAAAGTGGTTGGTTGACGGACCTCGCAGGTCACCCGCATCGATAGATCGGCCTGTCGGCTGTTAAGTACTGTAGAGTTGCATCTCGTGACATGGGAACTGGATAATGGTGACACGCTTGAGGGAAAGGATACCTAGCAATTGACAGTGACATGCCTGATAGGGCAAGAAGCGGTGATGTCTGACAAAAAGATGTGAACGAACGAGAATTGAACGGACTTGCAGGCCACCACGATGATGGGTAATCTATCTCTACTATTTAAACTAGTCTACACTATTGCTTACTGATGGCTTTAACTCATACTAAGTTCGTGAGTTTATTGGACTGACTGAAGGATTTTTTCGTCGAAACTAATTATCGCATTTCCAGGATGAGCCTACCTCTGGGTACAACTGTTTATAACCTTCCATCAGCTTGATACACCTGTATCACCTTTCCCAGTACTCCGAGTTGTTAACAGACAGATGTGCTTGAAACCTATTGGCCTATCTCACAAGTTCCGAGTTTCGTTCGCATACTAAGATCCACGATTTTCCTCAACTAGTTTCCGCAAAGTAGTCATTTTTTGATCGCCTCAGGGGTTCACTTCCAAGGTTTACCTCTCGTAATCCAAATTTCTCCACCCGCTTGTTTTTCGAAAGCAGTTAATCTTTATGCTGTTCGGTGCAAAAACCAAGCATTTTTATTCACTGAATGTACCTTATTTTACATCTTACAATTAATGAAAGTGGATCAATTTCAGCACATCTGTGCTCAGTTTCATTCACCAAATTTTCGGGCTTACCACATTGTCAGTTAAATCGCAGAGGGTCTGAACTGAAACTAGGTCATTCGTGTGCGATTGACCTTCATCGACGTAAGGATGTCATCTACATAATGCCAGCGTCGAAATTTCCTCAGGAGTTTGCTTTTCTATTGTTAGCATGAAAAATTAGCAGGCATCAGTCCTGACGTTTCCGTTTGTTTGTCGATAAGGCTTCTTCTGAAAACTGAAATTAATGATTTCTCCTTGCTTAGTAATAGAGACAGTTTCAGCAGATTCATGGGAATTTTTATATTAAAACCATCAGTCTCAATCAAATTGCATATAAATTCAATCGTCTTGTGCAATGCAACATCCGCTAATGGTGGCTGAACGTCTACCGAACACGTGTCTGTTGAATTCGTCGAGATCTTCACTCATGCCGAATGAGTTTCTAACGGTATGTTCGCCAGCTTTCCGTTCCAATTTTGTCAGAGCCTGTGCTAACCATCGAGCAGGTTTTCGTTGTGGGGCATCGCTCAAATATAAAATAAGTCTGAATGATATTCCCGGTTCGTTTGTTGTTGATAAACCATACAGTTGCGGTGTTGTTGAACCACCGAGTTTTAGGGATTTAAAAGTGCCTTCGTCAACTATACGATGTAGGTGCAACGAATCAAGGTGTCGAATTATTCAGCATTCCGTATCGATCACCTTTTCCATTTCATCGATACGTTGAAATTTGCTCTTATTGTTCAGTACCGGCAACATTTTCCGAGTATGCTTTTTCTCAGCTGCGACTTTGACATTGAAATATCTATCTGGTTTTAGTACGACAACTTTTTTAGTTCTCAGGTCCTATGTAGTTTCAAGATGACTAGTTGGGTTGTACATATATTCCTAGTTATTGTTTTTGTTAGGTACTGAAAAGGCGATACGGGATACTACACTATCTACCAGTGTCTATCTTCTTTCTACTGTGTACAAAAACAAATGGCCCACAAAGTAGAAAAGTTAGCATGTTTGTAGTTACAGGCTCCACACTGATTGCGACGCAATGCCGCAGTAGAGGGTGTCGCCAACCAGTGGTGTAATGGTCTGGTACCCCCCTAACCTGGTTAACGGTATCTAACAACGGACTTGTCCGTGTTTTCACAGCCCGTGACTGCATTTTCGCTTGGTTGCTTTGTGGTTTCGTCTATTTACCAGCAATCACGTTGAACACTGCACAGCACGGCCGACACTCCACCGGCATACGGAGTACATGACCCAACCAGTGGTGGCTTACACATTTTTACCATCCTGTTGTCGGTAGAGAACTTGCGCGTTTTCCAAAGAGGCGCCGAGGGAATATCACGATACTCACACAGTCAATGCATTTGCTGCTGACTAACTGGTGGAGGACAATGTTTGAAACACTGGGTTCTCTTAAATAACTTCGTCAATGCATAGATGAAAATGACCGAATACCGAGAGTCTATATGCATCCTTCGCACGAATGGACTGGGTTTCTGATACCTAGAGCAAAACTGAACGCGCACATGCATGTTAACCCTTGTGTTTCGTCGATAAGTGGACATCTTTGCTACTTCCCAAGTGACGTGCGTTGGCACATGCTTTCATTATCTCTGTTGAATCCCCTCAGCAATGTCACGAACTGATGAGGTGGCTCTGCTCAGATGGGTGAAGTGATCGACTCCTTCGAGTAGCCTTCCTGCAGTAACACAAGTGGGTTCAATGCCAATCCTACTTTGTAATAGTATACTCTTAAGGTACAAAGTGCATACCATACAGATCAACCGTACCAGTAAACCGATTAAGCATGGCTTGCCTGCCTTTTACAGAACTAAGCAAGACAGTGTCGTCCGCGTACCTGGTATCAGCCAGCTGGATATCTGATCGGAGCTCCATTATGAGATTCTTGGAACCTCTGGGTGTTCCCTTCAAATTATCGCCAGTCACAAAGTTGAGACGGTAGGAGGAGGTCGCCCGACCTATACTGCTACCTTGACGTGGTGGTCGGGCT
>QNGE01003051.1:77629-92620 GCA_008508345.1 Paragonimus westermani | reverse complement strand
TAAGCTCCTATCTGCGGAAAAGAAGTCCGTTTACATGACGCTAGCTTACAAAGGCGAGGCCTTGGCCGAATTGGTGACTCGCAGAATACGTAACGCAATTGAAAAGACCTACAATGCGGCACAACTGCGAATCACATTCGGATCAAACCCGGTAGTCCACGTACAACTCAAAGATATGTTGCCTAAATGTGTGACTTCATTTTGTGTTTACTCCTTCAAATGCTCCTGTGGAGCAAGTTACGTCGGTCGCACAACCAGGCGCCTTTCTCAGAGGATACGTGAGCACCACCCCACTTGGCTAGCTAAGGGCGAGGTGAAGTCCATTTCGAGTGCAATTCTGGCGCACCTTGTAGACACAGGGCACCAAATCTCCCCAGAAGTGGCTTTCCAGCCCATTTACCGCCTGCCCAGCCGTCAATCTAGAGGAGTCAAATTTCGTATTCTGGCCACCGCGGAAGCGATCGGAATTCGGTTGCGCGAACCACAGTTGTGCGCTCAGAAGAAATTTGTTCAGACCCTACGGTTACCATGACCCCCACTACCCACTTGACAACTCCGGAGGTCAATTTTGTCACCTAATTGTCGTCCAATTCACAACCGTTTGATGTTGTTATGTGACTAATTGTTCTTGATTTTTTCTCGCTTGACAACCATGATGGTATAAAATGTTATGTAATTGCCCCGATGATGAATAACCGAAAACAGACTGTTCGCCAAAATCACCTTTGTCTTGTAATGTTCTTATTGTCGGAATATTTGGCATCAGTGTTATTTGCTACCTATCAGTTACTAGCTGATGACGTTCTGTTTTTCAGTAATCTCCAGCGGTCTATCTGAATGCGGCATGTGTAATTAAATGGCGATTAATTTAAAGGAAAAATTGGCGTCTGTTCCGCTTATTGTTATTGTCGTTCTTGCTAGTCGACCATTCTCTTCGAATTGTTGTGTTTTCTTCAGAGGTCTGAAGCTGGATAATATAATTCTGTATTCCGACGGTCCCATCAAAATAGCGGATTTTGACATGTGCAAGTAAGGTATCCAAGGGAATAACCGAACTGGAACGTGCTACAGCACTCCTGATTATACCGCTCCAGAGGTGGGTCGAATGACGGACTTATGTGGTCTACGAAAAATGATTGTGCGACTACATCTTTGTCATTTATAAGCAACAGTTTTGTCATAGGTTCGAAAAGAATTTGACGCCAATTCATTTTGTTAACTGCTACTGCGCAGGTACACAACACGCGTATGTTGTTGAAGTCTGGTCATGTGAGGTGGGTGTTGTATACGCGTCAATGCCGCCTGTATGCCCCACACTCGTGCCAAGGCTCGAAGTGTGTTCTGATTGGTCGCGGCTTCAACAACCAACGGCTCACTCGTCCATGCACTTTAAAATGACCCGGATGCTTGTAAATGCGTCAATATACTGTGCGCTTCTGCCGAGTCACTTGTTCTCACTACCGTTGTTATTGTCCGTAAGGCATGTAGCGGATGGGGCTCGAGTACAGATACAACAATGGCGTCGCGGGCAGGATCGGATTCAGTATTAAGGGACTGACTGGGATCTGAAGCAGCCAATACCACAACAACTACTACTGGCAAGCCAGTATCCTGAATACGATGCAGTACTCTTCAGTTCGATCACGCGTTTCCTCTGGAGTTACACCCACTATAAGCACGTCGTCTAGATACACTACCACACCTGGGATGCCAGTCAAAAGGGTGATCATCAGCTGCTGGAAGATAGCTCCTGAGGAAGGCCACTCGAGATGGTTAAAACGTAGAGTAATGCAACTTGCTCGTAACGTTGTGTTATTCCAAATCTGCTTATCAATAGCTGGAGCTGTTTTGATACCAAAAGAAAGACGGTTATATTGAAATGAACCGCGGCGCATATTAGTGGTGAGCCTCTCACGAGATTCCAGAACAACTTCCACTTGTAGGTAGGCCTCTGCGAGGTCTAGTTTGGCATTTAAGGCTGTGAACAAAACATCTGGCATCGGCAAAGGTAGTGATGTGTTTGGAGCGCACCGTTTAGGCCAGCTGTGAAACAAGAACAGATCCGTAGTGCTCCATTTGGATTCTTGGTATCCACAATGAGGGCCGCCCATGGAGAATAAGACACCGGTGTCAAGACACCTTCACATTCGAGTCGTTGAAGTTCAGCATCAAATTCTGGCAAGGATGCGTAGGAAACCGGTTGCTTCGGACGGAAGACTGGTTTACAGCCAGGATGCAGCCGTAAAATAGCTGGTTTTGTTGTGCACTGACGAAGGCCGGTTAGATCGGTATCATATCGGTGCGTTCAGAGATTCCTTTGTCCTCGAGAATTTTTAGTATTTGCGCAATCACCGTTTAACTTCATATCACCAATTGTTCTTCCGTTTTTCTAGTTCATTGAACCCTACGTTTACGTATTCTAAAATCGTTCACTATCTGTTGGTATTAGTGAACAGTCTCTTGTTCTACTTTGCGGTATGGACTGACTTTGACCTAACTAAACACAATTTCCTTTTTGAAAACCACCATTTCCACCATTTGTCTTAGTAACATGACAATTTGGTAGCGTCCCAATTTTCTGGATCAACTGGGTTCTAAAAACAAATGGTTTGGGCTCACTGAACTAGTGGATAAAAGTCAGAGGAGACCGTCTGCCAAAATGGATTGGTCGTCTCTGTGGTAAACGAAGAGTTTCCGAGCTTTCAAGGTTGGTCTTTAATGTGTGATCGGTAAAACCGGACTCAAATCTTAGGTACACAACACACCTAAAATCCACTTGTTGAGAATCCAGCCGGTGGCTTGCTGCACACTGTCCACCTGTTCCGGACGAATCTCTAACAGACTGTCTGAAGAGTGAGAAATATGTTGTTCAGAAAACACTCAATCGATTAGGTGACGAGCTACGAAAGTTTATTGATATTCACACCCACTGTTATACATCATACACACAATCTACGCCGACATCCACATGCTCGGCCTTCATTCTGACTATGCAATCCTCAACGACAAGAAGTTCTTACTGGCGCATAACAAAACAGGTTATTCCATTTCATGTTAGTTATCGGTTAGTTTGCGACTGCAGTGGAATATAGCTAAGGAACCACAGTTATTATCAAGTCAGCCCGTCAGAGTATAGCAAACTGAAAGTTGCCAATCGCTCAGTCTCTCCAGTCTACAGATCTGCTACTTTTCATTTGGTATGACCGTATGCTAGGTGAGTGCCGATTTAGTCAACTTCACTAAGGCTATGTTGATCGGGTGACCTTGTGCTCACACAACTCAGTTATGCCCACCACTTGCTTGCCTCTGAGTTGCCCAGACAAATTAACTCGTTCTCCTGTTATTGGCTGGGCAACTGTGTTTGGAGCGGTTTGTTTTAATACATGGTAGCTGAATAAAACGATGTGTTCCAATCCTACAACACCGTGTTGCTTTGTTGAAAATCAAACCTGAATCTCCTCGATGTCTCTATTCCTTTGAGTTGAACTGCTAAATGGTGTCACGGGAATACAACGTCTATCCGGGTCGGCTTTTATTCGCGTATTTCCCATCGAACCGTGAGCACTCGTGTGTGCGCACAAACTGTCCTTCTCTGTCCCACTGAACGTCCGCTTTTCAGAGGTCCTGACACATGTCTACCCTACTGTTCAAAACATTCGTCGCTCAAGCTGTCTAGTTCATTATTCAGGTCACCCGAAAGCACTTGTATGACGGTTATATAAAAAGAAACTAGTATACTTGCCCATCCATATTATCTACTCACAGAAATAATCAACAGTCACTAAGTCAACGGGATAGGTGGCAACAACAGGTAACCATATTTTTGTAGAACACCTGAACCAAGATTGATTGTGATGAAGTAAATGCAACTTTTCCACAAATAGATTGACAACAAAACGTTAGGAGCCACTTGTAACACTTGACGTTTCAACCACTTCGGGTGACCTTCAAGAGTGTTATAATCGAAAACACATGGGGTTTGCCGTGGTTAGGTTAGTCTGCGCTTAATCTGATGCAGCCTGTCGCGTGTTGATGCTTACTCAGGTATGTGATCAAACCGAGAGGTTGGCAATGTTACCGCGGTTGACGCAGAAAACGTGTGTGTTGTTCGTGAGATTCCGCTTGTCCCCGTTCGATTTGAAAATTTAGACCTTGTTGTTGGATCCGGAAGCTGTTGTAATCATTTTGTGATGTTCAGCTAATGTGTTGTGGGGTTTCAGCTGACGTATATAATGCTACGGCCGAATCACGTTCCAGACTCCTTAGATTTAGTGCATCTGTTGGCTGAAAACGCGTATGTGCTCTGTGCTCCGCGGTTTTAATCATGTAAATGTCTGGGCAATTTATTCATCTGGGAGGTGTGTGCAGTTAATCTTATAAACACAATTGATACGATTGTGTGGTTGGGTTGTTTATTTCGCGTTCATCAGATGGTATTGTAAGAGATTGCCAAGGCCGAAGAATGTACCGATTTTGAAATCCGTTCGGACTTTCCTGATTGTCCTAGACGCCCCCATTCGACAGGGTATTCCGGCCAATGTGGTCCACGTTTTCTTGTCTTCCTTGTATACTCGTATCTTAGGTGTGGTTATCTGTTTAATGATGAAGGGTTTTGGGAACTTGTTACGTTTTAACCCTGCAACTACTCGAACGAGTGTTTGTTCATAGCTGGTGTTGCTGGTACAGTTCTTTACCCTACTTGCCAGTGATGAAATAGCTGCACGTTTGACCCACTACGGGGTCATTACCTGGGCTTCGGTCAAAGTCCGTTGGTTTGCGATGAGTGCTATTGTCTAACACTTGTTGTTCGTCTCAACAATGGTTGACAAATTTTCTTCTACACAAGGTCGAAATACATCGTCGTGATACAGGTTGGTTGTGACAACCCAAACATAGCAAGTGTCCTAAAAAACACATCACTTAGGTGTGCACGATTCTTGTTGAACCGTGATCCTTCATTCAGTTGTCACTTTCCACTCGTTCTTGCGTAGTACCTTTATTTGTTCACCCTACTTCAAATTCGTATGCAGTTCCCTGCCCACTATGGCTGTCATTGTTGTAACCCTGTTTAGCCCGGACCGTTGACAGAATCCTCACGGAAGGCAAACTCACTGTTCCAGTTTGCTGAATAGTTTCTGGTGCGTGGACTTTTCTATTGGTGTTTTGTATTGTTGGAATGCTTATGCGACACATCTGGCTTTCTGAGGGAAAAGTTGTGCTTCATCTGTCAGCCTGCTATATTCCAACCGATAGCCGATTTGTTTGGTGTTTGTAGGTCATCATATCGATGGGGTTACGTTGAATCAGCTGAGCAACTGACGATAACGCGTAGAGGCGAGTGAAATATTTTGGCTAGGTGAACGACGAGTATTCGCGGCGGGTCACGTGACTTTTGTCCAGAAGAACGGCTACTCAGCTAGTACAGGCCGAAAAACTGAGCGTTGCAAACCTTCCTCTACATCTTTTGCATGTTAGTGTGCAATCAGTGTGTGAACTCCAATTTCACATTTCACTCACAAGTTGACAGTAGTATGCCCTCATCTCCGAATTTTACGTGACTTCCGTTTGTAATATTCAGTATTACTCCTGACTGTTTGATACGGTGAAATTGATTTCACTTCCACAAACACTACATCGCAAGTGAATAATTGAACTGTATTCGGCTTTCTTACTAATACTTCAATTTTTACCATATTCTACCACATTTGTTTATATGAGTAACTGTAACCCTCAGCATGTTTTACCGCTGGAATTAATCGGACACTTTGTCACGTTTCTGCTGTACTCTTGTGTGCGCTTGTAAACCTGGTCGTAAGTTGATGCATATTTAAATTGTTTATTGCTGAATTTGTAGAGCCACGTTCGATATCGATATATATATATATACATATATATATATACATATATATATACATATATATATATACATATATATATATATATATCGTTCACCACTCAGTGTCTAACCTCTTTTTGATTAATTTAAATATATATATATCCAGCCCAGACCGTGCGTAAGACTAGGCTACTAGGACGCATATTTCGATTCTTTCGGTGATTTAACACAGTGGTTGTCTGTATATCGTGGAACTGGACAGATTTCAGGAGACCCTTGGTCACAGTGCTAAGTAATGGAACACTTCGTAGAACTGTTAAGCACTGAACTTCTAGGACCTCCATGATATCCAGCATGAATATGAAAATGATGTTCCCGTTAAGCACTAGCTGGTAATGGGCACTATCATAAGGTGGCTGGTCACAGGAGAGTTTCAAGGGGCAAAAATAAACAAATATAGCCAGTCATTTCGCATACATTTTGGCGTCTAATCCGTTTCTGAAAGCGAACACATTCCTGGTCTTTAATTTACGGCGGTTTATGGAAACTTCACAACTATGCATCAAATGAAGACACCCATCTGTGTTCCGTAGCTGTAAAGATAACAGATTAATTGGGCCTTCACTCATTCTTGATAAAAGTTAAGTGATGTGGAGTCCGCACTGGTCACATGTTCACCTACATATTCAGGGTCAAACCTTGGATGTGTTGGCATCGGTTGGCCAGCTCATCAGTAACGTGAACAAGGACATGTTTACGCTGTTGACTGGCTGGACTTCTACCTATGTGCACTTGCGTCCCACGATCGGTTGAATAGTTGGCCTGTTCTGCATGCCACTAATTCATGGGTTGATCGATTTTCGTGTAGGTCTACAGTAGCTTTTCCATCTTCCCTTAGCAAGAAGCCATATGCCGAATATTGTTTACTGATGAGTACTCGGTGATTTGGTTTATTTATTCTTTTCGAAAAGAAGTATTAAACTCGAGTTTCACTCGCATTAGAGCTCGTCAGTGGTGCATATCCTTGCCACGGCCGCGATTTGAACTCCGGTCATTCCAATCTTGAGGCAACCGTGTTGACCACTGCGCCAGTGACCTCACATTAGGCACGAGACGATCGGGCAACCTGATCATTGTTCACAAGCGAGAGTGGTTGAGCTTTCGGATTTGGTAATTCGGTCATGCCTAATGTGAGGTCAATGGCGTAGTGGTCAACACGGTTGCCTCATGATTGGAATGGCCGGAGTTTGTTTACGTGCACACAAAAATCAACAACACACAACATGAATTTGCCTTGAAACGTTTGAATCGCCTCTTGTTAGACGAACCCCTTATTCGTCTATCAAATCTGCACTGCTATGAAATATCCGCCTATGTTAGAAGGGCTAGGGTTAGAAGTGTTGTTGCGGTTAGTGCTTTTCGATCAGGTCATTGGTGGTGTGATCCAAGACACCGACTGACTCACTCCAACTGGTCCAATACCTTCATTGGTGTGCATCATAGGAATATCCATATCATCTTTGAATCTCTCTAACTTAATTCTGCTCAGACGGGCTTTTCCAGTTAACTACCTTTGATACACTTATTATTCCACGTTTCAATCAATAACAAAGTTTCGGTTTTTAATGGCAAGATTACCAAGTCGTGTGAACTTGTTCTGAGCAGATTTACGCCGCGAACAGACACATGAGCCGTACTCAGCAATAGGCACGTACTCGTGCAGCACTGATAAGTGTGCAATTATAGCAAGTTACGTAATACGCACTTGGAAAGTGTACGTCCAACCAGGGCGGTTGTAAGGATGCAGCTGATCGCGTGCAGACTAACGGATGCGATTACTACTCTCTGAGAAAGAACAAACTTACTTATCTGCCGAATATTAGTCGCGATATCCACGTGGTTTGTCTTCAATTCACAATGTTATATTCAAGAACAGGGACTAGTTATGGGATATCCAACGTCCCCTGTTTGCATGAGGCAGTTTGAGGGGAAAACATTAAGCGTACTTAAAACCCATCAAAATTCGATGGCAGTATGTCGACGACAATGTTGTGATCATGAATCAATATCGGATAGAAACCACTCTGCAGTATGTCAATCGAACAAATTCTAAGGTCAGATGGAAAATGTATCCAAGATCCAGTGGTGGCCAGCCATCATTTCTGGATTGCCTAGTCCAGAGGAAAATAGCCAAGTCTTAAATCCATCGCCCATCATAAAAACCACGGATGCACTCAACATTCTCAGCTACAGGTCTGCTCACTCTGAACAGGTCAACTGTATCACTTCTGGTCCAACCTTCCAAACGTTTTGTAATTAGGTACAGAAGCGGTTGGTAAGAGAAGAGCACAGAAGGAGCCAGTAACTAGATGAGGATTAGGCACTGCCCAGGAGTGTTTAGTTTCTGCGACTTTCGGAATTAGGAAGGTCAAACGCAATGCAAATAGAATTGTATTACTGATAAGTAATGTGACAGATTTATGAATTTAGATGAGACCGAACTGTGAAAAGTCAGGGCTTCCGCTGGATTCGAACCAGCGACAGACACAGCATGCCTCAACGCGGCAAGCGCTCTACCAGCTGTGCTACGAAGCCACACTGGGAGCTCGGAAATTTCACATTTGGACTCTGTTACCCACCCGTCCCACTGTCTCATATGGAATCCACCAAATGATTCAGGGGATCGACTGCCCCGGCAGGATTTCTCAAACAGTTCACGCTGGAATCCACCAACGCCACTGCTGACGGGACTGAACGCTCTGGCATATGATGGTCGGTCTTGGATCGACCAAAATGACGTATTGTTGGCCAAGTTAAGCGGAAACGTTGACGCATCAAAATCATGATTCCTTTATCTACTTTTTTCAAAAGCGGTTGATTGTGATCAACGTACCGAAATGACTATGTCGACTTCCTCTCTCTCTCCCTCTCGCTGTTCCAGCGTCTCCGATCTGTTGTAATTAGCACGTCAAACCCGGTATTGTTCTCTGCTTACATACAGTTGACCCATGATCCGTTACCTCCGGCTTCGTTCAGTTGCTTGCCGCTAATCTTTAGTGAATATGAACAAATCTATAACTGTTTTATCTGGTTTGGGGAAGGTTTTGTCAGGAGTTAAGCGTTAACAACAAACGGCGTCACTGGCTGTTCATCCAGTGGATGTTCACTCGGTCCCGTATGTGTTCAGGTTGGTACTTGTTTCCGCTGGTTGCTTATCCACGTACCCAGGGTGGATGCAATTGTCTTTGGTTGTTTCTCGTTGTCGAGGTCTTTCTGACCTTGTAGCGTCCACCCGATCACCATTTTTTACCTCACCCTCATCCACCGGACTGCTTACATTCTTTTGGGGTGGGCATTCCGGCATTTTGCTCCTTGACTGTATACTTTGCAACATTGTAAAATCACAGGAACTCTTGTATTCTTTTACTCTTGTATCGTTCTAAGTAAAGCAAGAAGATGCCACATAATCGGTTTTGGAGGTTGGGCATTGCTGTTCACTTGCGCTGAGCCAATTGGGTTTTAGGAACCGAGAACGAGGGTTGTAACTTTTACCCGGTAACTTCCTACTTATCACGCCGTTCTTTTTTATATCCACTGCTTCACGTTGCTCGGATTGTGATTTGCACTCAAGGAAGGCCGCGAAGGTAGTCTAGTGGTATGTGAACCAATGATTCTGAGAGCCACTGGTAGACAACACCTGTCACTTACACAGACAAACATTATCGGACACTTGATGCACATATTCACGAGGCAAGGACGAGTGTTATGTATTCGTCGGTGCGTAGAAAGGTTGGCTATTCACTGAAGTCTATTCTGTAGTAAGGTAGCTTTTCACTTGAACGGTTCCGATTCAAAATTGGTTGGTCTGACGCTTGTAGACTACTTCCTTTTGTTCCATTGTGTTTCAGTATTTAATCTTCCCTGTCTCTGATGGTCATAGCCTAGCTTCGGACTGTACGCAAGTTCAGTGTTCCGAGTGTCACGTATGGTATTTTGTCGTTCAGGTTTGCACGTCTGTCAGTCTACCGAGCGGTGAGTAGAATAGACTTGGTGAGAGAAAAGTTCTACATTATGATGGAATTGTCATAACTACTTACTACGTAGATCTCACTGATGAATTCCAAAAAACTGTCCAAATTCTTCTGTCGGACAAATTGGTCCGGACACACGTCGAATATGAGCCATCTCCAAGTTCCACTGAGGAGTGAGAGAAGTCGGTGATCTTAACGAAATCGTGCTTCACGTACGTTATCCTTGCGAATGTTACTTGTGTGAAAACAGAGTATTTTCGGCATCTTTAAATTAGGGAGGATGAAACACCCAAAGGATGTTTTCACTCTTCTTAAGACCGATATGATTTAGAGCTGTGTGAATTATGTTCATCTGGGTCAAATCTGTGTGATTCCACAGCGAATTGAGCGTTGTTTTGCAGAAGGTAACTGATAATTTAATGTCGAACTTGCGAAATCTCCTGCTGGGCTGCACCGAACGCTCAAACGGGTCGGTGCCCTTTCGTATGGACACGAAGTGGGTGGGTGCGGCAAATGACCCCGTAGCCAACACTGAATCCTAGATTCACGTTAGCCAGTTATCAGTCCAAGTGACTTAGTCACGTGACGGTCTGCTTTTGTCAGTGCGGGTAGCCAAAATTTGACATCTAATTTTTCTGCACAGGGGTGTCTTCCTCTCTCGTTTACTGAGTGCTGTTTTATCGCGTTTATCGGTGATAGATCGGGTCAATCACATTTGCTGGTTCAGAACAAGTTAAGACTCTTAGTTTTACACGGTTGACTTGAAATTATCGACAGGAACTGCCCAGCCGGGTATGTAGCTTCACTGGTATTCAACGAAACTCTGAAACCAACCTTAGGTACCTCACTCAAAAATATGTTTTTTAGTGGCCAATGCCTCCGTGATTTCTAGAGCTACCGATTACGAAATTTGAACGTAAAGGTTCTATTATCGATCAAAAATCGAACAAAACTCTAGATTTGGTAAGTTGGCATGACTTCGGGACCGTGCGGGATTCTAAGTTGTTGCACTATGCATGAGATAGAGTGTGAGTACGTTTGGCCGTGAGCAACAGGAGCGCTAGCGCAAACCAGTTCGCTGTTACATCATGTCTGATGAACCCGTTTGAAGGCAAAGTTCTAGTGGCTTTGTTATTCTGTGAATGCCAGTATAATTACACCAAAACAGTGAAGTTCCCTACAGGAGTTCTACAATACAACAAGCGGGACATCTTTATGACAGGTTGGAACCTGGGATCTCAAGAATAGAGGATCTGCATTATGTGTGCTCCATCTAATTCCGCGGATGTGTTTGTAACAGCCTATACGTCAGATTCGTTGATAGGTTCCGCTTAAATCGTACTGGATGTGCTGTCTCCAAAGGGGTAGTAAAGGGTTTACCAGACACTTTGGTAGGTGATTTTGAGAAGACAACACATTGGTGTGTAGTTAGTAATTAGACTGTGCTTTATTCTAACGGTTGTCCCGCTACTAGACTACTGCGTCGCTCTAATGACTAATCTTTTTTTAAAAGACCCATGGTCGACACAATCATAGCGTGTTCTTTGCCTCACGATCAGGTTGGGTTAGTCAGCTTTCAACGGTGCTAACTTATCTACTCTTATAGTGTTTAGTTGAAGAATTTCACACTCTCCCCTTTTGTCTACCGTTATTTTGTGTGATTTGTACAATCCAGCTTGTGAACCATAAAAGTTTGATCGCATGGTTAGCAAGTATCGTGTCTTCCTATTTATTGCTTGACCACGACAACCAGTGCATCGAAAAAACTGCTGGTAAACTCTGTAATCTAACTCAAAGGAAGGGGGAGATTTCTTGTTGGAAGCAAGAATGCAACTAAAAGAAGGACGCACACTGTCAGTCCGAGAGAAGTTTTTGAGATCGAGCACTCAAAAGGATGTGAGGACGAACACTATCCAGTGGCCTAGTTCCCAATCTCTGATAGGGTATTTTATTCACAGATGCATAGAGATTAGTAGTTAATGCTGTCAGGGAGTACAATAGTGGATCAACTCATCAAGGCAGTATCGAATGATCCAAACATTTCTTTGTGACAGGAGTGAAACACGTTGACTAACCTCACTTTATTTTCAGCTTATAACTGAACACTGTCGAGAGCCATCGAATATGGTTTTTGGGTCCGGGATAATACACAGAGTTCCGCTGCGTTAAATGCTCGTTTAATCAAATTCACTAGTCTTTGAGTTGTTTGATGCATGCAATAATCACCTTTAAAGGGTAATTCTATACAAACCATCTATTTTCTCACTGTGGTCACCTATTCGGAAGGAGGTTTCGGTCTACTATGCCTTTCTATTAACTTTTTTGGATACCCGTTAGATTGTAGTATAGATGTAATCAAGTTTAATTCCTTCGCAAGACTGTCCTGTGTACAGATACGTCTTGCTCGTGTAAATAGTGTATTCACCAGTGCGCGTTTGTGATGGACCGGTGTGAAACTACTGAAGTTCAGGTATTGACCGGACCACGTGGATTTCTTATGGACGGCTCTTTTGATAGAGCCATCCTCCCGGCGACTAATGAGTATGTCTAGAAACGGCAAACAGTTGTCGGTCTCAGATTCACACGTTACATTCAGGTTGGGATGACAACAATTGAAGCGTTGCATTAGGTTATCCATTGCCTGCTTAGACCGACTGAATACTAGTTTATCATCGACGTAACGTTTGTAATATGACAGACTCGCTATGTCTGTAGCTAACTCGTCCTCAATCGTTAACATGAAAAAGTCTGCTAGGATGGGCCCTAGTGGACTTCCCATGGCTACCCCGTCTATTTGGCGGTAGCACCGATCAAGAAAACGAAAGCTGATGTTTTCGATACATAGCAATAAGGCTTACCTCAGAATATCACTAGGCAGAGGCAAAGTAATGTGGCTCATTTCGACGAGCTCACAAATCTAATCGACTGTCCCGTGTGGCGGGACATTCGTGAATAGTGACTAAACGTCCATCGAACACATGAACTCATTAGCAAGATTGATCAATTCAAAAGAATCCTTAATAGAATGTGCTTGAAACTTTTGTTTCAATGGAGTTAGGATTGCGACTAACCAGCGTGCCAATTTATGATACGGAGAGTTTGTCATCGCCAGGATAGGCCTAAAGGGCATTCCAGACTTGTGTGATTTGGGAAGGCCGTAGAACTGAGGTGTCGACGACCCACACAGTTTATGAGCTTCGTATGTTCTGTCATCGATTAAGCGCACTTGTAAGAGGAGTTGAAGATGCCGTGCTATGCGACCTTCTATTTCAGTGACGTTGTCTACGGTGTATATTTGCTGAAACTTCGTTCGGTCCTCTAGTATTGACAACATCTTATGTACGTATGTGTCCCTGTCTAAAATGACTGCCCCAGAGCCTTTGTTTGGCTTAAGTATTACTACATTTTTTGATTTAAATTCTTTTAGTGATTGCAGGTGTTGCTTTGTAATAGCACACCGGCCGTTGATCGGGGTCATGATAAACCCTTTAGCTATATCAGTCAGTTTGGTCTTAAGCCAGCTTAGGTTGTCAGCACTAGTTGGCTGAAGGTCTGATAATTGATTAATTAAACTCTGATAGTCAGGTTTGGACTGAGCCGTAACTGCTCCTGAGTGCTTATTGTTGTCAGCATACAACGAGTGATTATCGGCGTCGGCTTTCTCACGTAGTACTGCCCGGTCGTGAACAACTAAGGCCATAAATTTCAAGAAAGTATGCTGCCTTCACACACACGCCCGCAGTACCACCAGCAGCCTGCAGAGAACCTCAAGGTGTCCTTCAAACTAAAGTAGTTAGGCGTTATTTAACCGGTTCCAGTATTTCCAATAGGCATTTTAACAAGGCACCATACGACGAACTGCACATGTCTAGGATCGGTCTTAATGGCACTCCGTCTTTATGAACTTCGGGAAGACCGTGTAGACGTTGAATGACCGTGCCCGTAAGTCCACTCTTGTGAAATTTTGTCACACTGACCATCGAATATATCTGGGCGAAGCGTTCAAATTCATCTACAAGGTTCGTCAAGCCTGCTGCAGAGCTGTCAGAGTGTAATCGTTATCAATGACCGAGGCTATTGCTATCAAACTCCAAAACTCTTGCCCGTGTCGCCAAAAGCAACTTGTACAAACCCTCCACCCCCCTTGGCCTATCATCCCACATCTACTTGAAACCCGAACAAGCGTGAACCACCGACCAACGCACGTTTTCTTACAATAATAATGATATATATTTCTCAACGCGAATGTGAGAATCACGCTGGGTTATGCGCGATCACTGCAGACATTTTCAAACCATACAAAAACGGATAAGTAATTAGTAGCACAAACGTGAAGTCTGCCGTCAAGAAGGGCGTGGTCAAAAGGCAAATGACTGTAGTTTATGAAACTTTGACGCACGCAACAGAGAAGGAGATGGTTCGCTCATTTCACAAATCGACGATAACAGGGGTGGTGCAGGTAGTGACTGAACATTTTGAAGATTTTACACCTTTCACCTTTCATCGTCAACATGTAGTTTTTGCGCAGGGATGATCGCTTGACGACTGGCAATTTCTGGAAATCGGTTAACTTAGCGGGCATTACTATACGATATTCAACTTTTATCAATGGGTTATGTTCAGTAAGTCTCGAAGCTAGTAAGTATGACAAAATACAACAAATACTACATAAATTTCAGAGATCAAATGGTAAAAACGGGTTATGCACTAGCACGCAATAACAACTGACATTTGCGAAACACGTGTAACTCTCATACCTTCATCAACAATCTCAATGGTAAGGGTGCTAAAGCAGAGTTCGTCTAAATGACGGATCTGCACGTTATTCGCCCATAAATAACCATTAAGCATATAAAACATCCTTCCCAGTTACGAATTTGAACAGTGAAATCAGAAGACCGGTTTTGCAAGATGGTAATACCATTTCGTATGTTCTTGTCAGTTGCTAACACATAACAGCGGTGAAAATAAAAAAAATGTTTAAGCGATTTAAGTTCATGCATCAAGTCAATGTATACACTGGTCTGTCATTGGTCAAAACCATGGCAGACGGAGGTTCAAGGTCAATAGCTTTTGCACACAGAGGACCGGCTTGCTACGCGTGACTAGCAGCGCTTCGAGTGA
>QNGE01003051.1:35953-75101 GCA_008508345.1 Paragonimus westermani | reverse complement strand
CTGCGCCTTAGAATGAAGGAACACGTGCCCAAGTATATCGAGGACTTGATGTGTGGTGTGACCCGACGCGACCCTACCAAACAACGCAAGCCGGCTTCTTCGATCGCCAGACACCTGCTAGAGACCGGTCATGTGGTCGACCCGACAAACGCTTTCCGCGTGTTGATGCGTCATCACAAGCCTGTCATTCTTAAATCACTCGAAGCGCTGCTAGTCACGCGTAGCAAGCCGGTCCTCTGTGTGCAAAAGCTATTGACCTTGAACCTCCGTCTGCCATGGTTTTGACCAATGACAGACCAGTGTATACATTGACTTGATGCATGAACTTAAATCGCTTAAACATTTTTTTATTTTCACCGCTGTTATGTGTTAGCAACTGACAAGAACATACGAAATGGTATTACCATCTTGCAAAACCGGTCTTCTGATTTCACTGTTCAAACCCTTAAGCAGTTTATTTGTAAACGGTGCTGATGAAGGCAATAGAACACCGATACCAAGCGATATCCACAGAACTGTGGCCATCATCCCCATCCTCATCATCTTGGTAATCATGAACTAGACGAGATGACACTGTGGCTCGAACAGCTGCTCACCCTGACAGTGACGTGAAACATCCTAGACGGAAACCATACTGAGAATTTTAAGAATTAATGAATGAAGACTAAGACAGAGAGCTAAAAGTCGTACGGATGCACGTAAGTCATTGACTGCAGCGCGCCGCAATCTCGAATGGCATTTCAAACCAGAGCTTCCAGTGAGCGCGAGAACCCTAGCCAGACAGGAGAGACCTACTCATTCTGCTCAATGGAACGGTCAGGGTCCTCAGATTTCGTGGCCTAGTTGTTGCTTGAACACCACGTGGTTTCACCCAACTGTTGGCGGCCTCAGTCCGGTAAACCATCAGATGACATATGAAGTGCGTGACGCGAGTAGTTGATCGCGTATCCCACCCGTTCCAGATTACACGCCGGCGAACGGTAGTGTTTCTCAAACGATCAATCTAGTTAATGTGTGCTAGTTGGCTGACACAGGCCACGTTTCCGAACCGTGGGACAAAGCAAAACGTACACAGTCGTTATATACTCTTGATTTCACTAATACCTGAATGTCTTTCCCACGCCATGCTGGCGAACATAACTCGGGCCTTTGCTATCCTCGCTGATATCTCATCAGCAATGTTATAGGCTAACAAGGTAGTGCTACACAAGTGTGTGAAACTATCCTGTAGTTACGAAGATGGCAAGGGCAATGCCCATCACCACCATCATAGACGGCAATACATCAATGGTCCTCACTGATGCTTAACTGGCACACGACCATGAGGATAAAAAGAATGGGACGGGAAGGGATCCAACTACTAAAAAAACGACCTCGTCTGTACTCAAACATTCGGCATCAAGGTGTCCACAAATTGCAAACATACGACAAAACCATAAGTGAAAGTAAGGCGTCATTAGTGAGACAACATTTTTACGGCTTTCACTGTCCCGCGTCTTTAAGTGTACCAAATTTATAGGCAAATTCGCCAAACAGTGACATCATTCACATCAATGAGTTGGATTAGCCGCCACCTCACTCGGTTTCCAGCCACTGGCTCTGTGAGTCAGGAGGTCCAGGGCCCGGGAGGCGAACCCAACGTACACTGGCAATCCCTTCGTGAACGACTTCACTTCTCTACGCCAAGTCACTAAGCAAAGAGTGCCCAATGTGGCAGATAACTAGCTGATATCCTCATTACGTCACCTAACCACCTTAGTCAGTGCAAGCATAGGGATTGGACAAAAGAATTCGTTTGATAACCACTACCAAATACCCGCTTCCTAACTTTCTCATTGCCTACTCGTTAGTATCACCGGACGCGAGAGCTCAGACATAAACAACGTCGGTCAAATACCTGAAGATCGCTCACGTTTCCTACCTTCAGAGACCAAGTTTTGCCACTGTGAATTAATACAACCCTCACTGTCGCCCCATATACGCGATCTTTAATACCGAAATAGATGCCGTTCGGTCGCCAGAGGTGCCCCGGATTGACGAATACCGCCCTAGTCCTAGAGATACACGATTATATTTCATTACCCACACCTCCACCGCCGCTGACGCAGCTTCACAAGTACACATATTTGTCAACAAACTCCACAACTTTCGACAAACCGATTGTTGTCTGGCAACCAAGGGACTGGGAGAACGTCGACACCGCCAAATGAAAGCTGTTTCGATGGAAAGGCATCCAGCACAAATCGGGCGAAAACCCTAACCTTACTAGAAATCTGTGACTTCATTAGAAGTGTACTGGCTACATTCCAGCAGGGATCATCCACGATAACACTACAACTGCCAGGTACGAGTCTAATGTATTCCAAAACAACTGATGAGACAGAATCAGCGTCACAATCTAGAAGGTCTATACAACAACGGAAACCCAAGTTAGAATGCCTTACGCCTCGAGTGCCACTTTTGGCTCATCAGAGGTAGCTCGCATAAAAATCCAAACAACCACCCAACAACAGTTCCCCAGAGTAGCTAAATCCAGATCAATATTTATTTGTCCACTGCCGTGGTATTTATGATCTCGCCAAAAGTGATCACTTAAAAGTAGCTTAGGCGCACTCCCTCACGTAATTATTCCTCTTCCAGAGGCGTGTCAACTCATCTCATTCACGCCTCTCGAAGCATTCCATTCCATCAACAGTCTCTGTGATTCCTACAGCCAACAATGACCTGTATATTTTTCAGCACCCTTCATCTCAGACGTATGGTGGACAAACTCGCGAACCTTTAGCGCGTTTTGCGGATTACATACAGTGCAACCTTTCGCTTATTCAGGTGAGCTTTAGTCGAACCAATGCTACATCTCTTGAGCTCCGTGGAGTCTATACATCTTGCATATTAGAAACTCAGTCGTTTTTGGTATCTTTTACCAAGTGAACATATAAATCTAAAACCGATGTTTAAAAAGTGAGTTTGGGATAAAACCATTTTAGTCGGCAAGTCACGCAATGGCACCTGAAGGCCGGTGTGGGTGAGGCTCAAAACTTCAAACATAAGGATCCTCGAGATCGCACGTGCAATTAACCCAGTGGTTACAGAAGTCACGGGCTATGGCTTTTCTGCGAGGCGCTACTACTTTCGAACATGGTCCACAGATGTCGGCGGCTAACTAACCAATCTAGCTAGGTGACTAATCAACATACCTCTTAAAGGATACCAATAACAAGACGGATAAAACACGCCAGACGTGCCGTCCTGTGTTGCTCTATCGTGCCACAAAGCATAGCTGAGTAGCTGCAATGAATGGTATGCTAGTGGCATCAGCGTCATACGATGAATTTCTTAGGACAGAAGTAACTGGAGAGATTTGCAATTGTTGCGTCTATAATAAATAATATTTTGATAGTCGCATTCATCTCTACCTTTTTAATTATTTTGGTTTTTCACGTACTTTTGTTTTAGTCAATCCATCCATTTTGTAACATCCGCCCCGGGGCTAAAAACACAACTTGCTCCGTGCCTAACTAGCTTGACGAGTCTCTGTTCACGCTCTATCGTCCAGTGTGGATACTAATACACGGGGGTCAACGCGCTGAGAAAAAGCCCCATAAACTCTTTGTTGTGATTCCTACGCTTTCGGAGTTACCTGATACGTTAGCAGGTTCACAGACAAAATGGCGTTGTTCCGGACCAGGTTTATTCGTTTGCTAATCTTTTTCTTTCTGAAGTCTGTCAACTTTAGACAAGAAGACAAAAAAGGAGGCGAAACCAAAGGCACTGACGCCCAAAGTTGCACTCTCTATGAAACGTCAGTTGTGAAATTATTTAGTCCGCCGTATACGTTGGCATGGTGATTTATCTTTTTTCACCTGTCCGGCGGGTACTTCATCGTGTTTCCTCTCTCTTCCAGACGATCCGAACATGATTCGTGGAGAGATAGCTCCCATCTACCTATCGTACGGCACTGGACAAACCTACTCCCGTTTTCTCTCAAGAGTTTTTAAGGTTGGGCAGCCCGCTGTGATAGACAAGAAAGGCACCGGAGACTGAATAACATAAATAAACGATTCACACTAGCACAGCAACTGTTTTCGACCGACCCCTCAACCGAGAACTTTGACATTCCCTATCACGTGCAATCATTCATTCTGTGTATCACCCTGTAACTTTGATCAGTCAAAAAGACACGATATGTGTTTCTTACCCCCTCTCTGCAACAGCCAAGACCTGTGTAATACTTACTAGCATTCAGGGAGACAGCTATGTAGCAACTAGAATAAATAGTGCGAAAATAAGTAAATAATGTGAAAATCCTCAGAAATCAAACAAAAAACGTGCCTTTATATTAAATCGACAACCAGGCACCGCTTAACAATGGCGGACAACAAAACGGGATTGAGTTCACTCAAACAAATGGTCATCAGTTGGGTCGGAGTAAATGACTGTTTGTGCATCGAGAAACGATCGGAATCATGAGTTACTCGGGAAAATATATGGAAGAAAAATGTCTAGTTTCGACATTTGAGAGTTAACAGGGCTCGGACTAAATAAGGGTGATGGAAACAGTGGCTGATGTAAGAACAATGACGAATAATGTGGTTTGATTGGGGTCACCTTTCAGCATCACTCAAGGTTCAGCAATCTCAAAATAGCGCAACAGACCTTAGCAAATCAACAATGACCGATCCAGAAAAATGTTCCCCTCATACTAACAACTGAAAAAATTCAGTGCGTGAAGAGACTGATTTTGCTGGTTAAAACTAAACAGACTACTAGCGATAAATCTCATTAATTCAAGTGAACGCGTTGAAGTACACTTATGCGCTCGCCCAATTTGATGACAGACTGGATAATGACTGAAGGATCCTGATGTGTCCGTCTGTTTTACGCCAATCGCTTCGAGCCATAATGTACCCAAATCTAACAAAAAGAATGGCGACTGCATTTGGTAACGTCAGCCGGTACCGCTTGCCTCTCTTTCGAGTGTTTTTAGTCAACCTTGTGACACGCCAGGACCTGTGGGTTTTCACTTAAATTTCCCGTAGTTCAATTAATGACAGAACAACTTCCAGCTCACTAGGGATTCAGGCAATCAGAGAAAGTGCAAAATAACAACCTTTAAACAAAAGTCTATCAGGATTGCATTACAAAGCATTTTATGATCGATATAAGTGGGATGCGTCAATACTTGTAGTAGTCTGATTGGCTAGGCAAGTTTCCTAATGTACTGTACCACAATAAAGATATGAAATGCAGACAAAGATTATCCGACAACCTAGTCATCGTCCCATGCCCCTGTATTCTACAACTGGTACTGGTTTCCCGAATGTCAAATGATTCTCTAATTAGGCGTCACATTCTCGATCACTAGGCCGTATGCAGAATAACAACATGCAATCCACGTATTATAATGTTTCACGTTACCTCGAACTCATACTCACATTCTACCAAACATATTGTATGTAACCACGAACAAAATGAAGATGCACGTGTTTTGGGGCTTTGCGTTGGGAAGCAACTTTGCGTTCTACAGGCCATTCAGAGCACTTTTCAAAACCTATCCTACTAAGTGACCAGCTCACGTCACTTCTGATCAAACAGTTTCACATTGTTTTGCTGAAAATTTCATATTTTACTTCTGAGGTGTAATTCGGCAATACTGTCATTGGTTCGGTTAACAAAAATAGCTAGCATTAAATAGTATCGCGTATTCTTCAGGATGCCGAATTCGCGAAATATTTCGCTGATATGGAGGAATTTAAAATGCTATGTTTACACACACCTGAAACGCTAACACCACAAGATACGATTATGAACATGTGGTGGTCAAGTTTGTCAGATACTGCGAAGACTGACTGCATGAACGGTTCCGTGACATGTCTAACATATTGTCAGCATTTACAAATCGTATGCATCCATCCGTTTGCAATCTGCGGTTTTGTTTCGATGGGCGGAAATCACGATCTGGGGGTGAGATGGGTGAAATACTCTGTCCCACTCAGGGGAGCTCGCCCGTTTTCATTGCTCCCGTGAGCTACCTAAACTCATGTAGGTTTTTTGCACATGTACCGCCGATATGTTTGTATACTTCTGGTCACACATCTAAACGATTAGCTGACAACTATCCTTCCAACTTTCACCACAGAACACACTCCACTTCGTTCCGCCTTTGGACAGAACTACATTACTGAGGTGTCAAACTGACCCTACATCCAGACTATACATTGAGTAGACGTTTGCGAACGGCGTCGTCTGTGATGCGATCGCCATAACGGATCCAAGCTGAACAATGGGCGGTAATGTTCATCAGACATAGCAAGAACAAGGTTCCCTTCGTCACAGACGATATTTAACCATCAGAAAGAAGGAACATACGAAAGGAAATACATCAGCAAAACCAATCATACTGGTTTACTCACAGAATGTGGCAGGAACAACGGACGCTTTCGCTGTTTTTGTTAATATTTGTCAAGCAATAACTCGAACCTGATAAGATAAGGCGATCCGGAAAGTAGTAAAACCTAATGCCTTCATGCAGGATCGTTTGAAAATAGATGCTGAGGAAAGAAACGCCCAGTCCCACAAATGCCCCTCAGTAGTATTGAGAGACAGAGCGCAGTCCATGCAGACCAATCCGAGTGCTTGGTTCGTTTCGTCTACATTATGCTAGCAACAGATTATGGGGTAATCATAATGGTTCTATTCGCATTCCTACCTAAAGCCAATTCCACAGCAGAATTGCATTTACAGTCTTCTGAGTGCTGTCTGAGTTAATCAGAAATTTGTGGGTCGTCCAGCCAATCTTACACCACTCGAGATGTTGAATAACCGAAACGGTAACCGAGTGATTATCACCCTGTTTGCTGAATGTACACGTAAGACCGTTATTAAGTTGACGTCGAAACTTCGGATCACCATGCGCATGAACCAACGTTGGAGTGGATCATCTACAGTGAAACAGAAGCTCATAGTTAAGCCTAAACTAACACGCCTGTTCATTGCCTTCCGTGGCAATGCCACAAAACTTCTTAGGGTAAGAAACAAAAACGAAATCGACAAACTGACCGGAATTCCGACTAGTCTCAACGAGCTGGTGTCCACTTTGGTTTAGAGTCCACAAGATAACAGATCAGTGGTTAATTCAGAGGCACTACGGACGAGAATAATGCCCCAGTGATTGTCGCATAGCCTGTGACTCCACTTTCCAAAATTGAACTAGGATTTCAGTGGTGAAAACCATGGGTATCAACACAGTTTGTCGGAGGAGCGGTGGATATTATCGCAGAGTAATCATCAGCTAATTTAGTTACAGATGAATTTCTTCTCATCAGGGAGGGTCCAGAATACATCAGCTGACCATTCGGCACCTGCTTGAAATACCTGAACTCGGTGTGACCAATGGTATTTGACTAAATTATCGACACAGTATCCATGCTGATGAGACTGTTTCTTATAGAAAAACTGAATGCGGTTATGTTCATTACCTTTCACTATGGCGATCTGATCTGATTGCAAAACCCTGTTTTATAAAATGCTGGCATCTGGTACAACTGTATTCTTTTAGTTACAGTCTCTGGTTGGTTTTAATCTTATGGTTATCTGTTGATGCCATGCCCACACCACAATCTCACGCCACCTTTCATGATCACCATCACTAGTCAGTGTTTGACAGTGTCAAACAACAACGGTGAGACAAATGTATGCAAATGAGACGCAAAAGCGAAATTTCTTCCCAACGAGCGAAATAATCGTCCTGCACGTTATGTAGCTAACTCGAAACTAACACATGATATTGACCCGTGACCAGAGGGGTTAATTTCAACACTTCATTGGTCTTGGTTTGGCAACGCACTCAAATGTCCACTGATCCACTGGTGTTGTTTATCATGCTGACCTACTTCGTGAGATCATGTCAAGTCAGAATGAAAAGTGGTGAGCAGGACTGCGTTTACGCCACTTCATCAGTCTGGTGGATGATGAGTTCTGTTTTGTTGTGTGTGTTATGGCATCTGCTCACAATCGTGGAGCCAGATAATGCGACACAAATCTAGCAGCAACAGGATTTAGCTATAGTGATTGATTTCCGTGAAGTATGCTCAACAGAAAACACCTTTTAATTTTATTGTTTTTCAGTCTTCAAAAGTTTGACAGAGTATCTCCAGTAAGATCCTGCCTCACGCATATTAGTGTTTAGCACAGGTGTACTTGAGGAGCAGCGACGAATCTGTGTTACTACAACCTGAACATTATTCACACTTAGTCGCAGCTGTCGCATTCCTATGGAATGTTCAGTCAACCGCCTTCAGAATGAAGCACAACACTTGAAAAAATCCGACAATCTAGGTATGAATCACCAGCAATTGTTGCCGAGTGTTCGGATACGACACTTAAGTCGTGCCTATCGTGAAATCAGTGGAGCACTCTCACCTCATAAAAAGCATTGTCATAATTTCATTTCTTGTCATGGAAAGAAGTACTACTGGCGAGTTCTAACAGTAACGATACTTGAGTCGAGTACTTCCTTTCAAAAAGTGTTAACCGACAATTCCATGGAAATACGACGAGTGCGACTCATTTTGAGCAATCCTCAGTACACCTCATTCGTGTCCATTTAGTCTAACTACTTGTTAGTCATTTCAATTCAGACACATCACAGATGTATCACAGTCTATCCCTCCTACAAATATTAGACAGTATCACTGATGAACCCAAAGTTATTCAGAACACCTTCCGGATCTTGGCTACATTTAGCTGAACTCGCTGGTCTGATACTACAACATTTGTGATAGCACCCCACTTTCTTGTTCTGTCGTGGTTATTTTCGGGTGAAAATCGCCCATCGTCATCTGAATAACGCATCTCCCGTGTTCGGCCCCATACAGAAGGTCATCGGGCAATTTCCACATCTAACATTCGACTAGTAGAGGCAGCTATGAGGCAGAAGAAACCAAACTTCAGAAAGTGAAACTTGGCGTTTAAAGCAATACCCGAAGCATCACGAGAATACACAGCGAAGGATGTGTGAGTATGACTGACGTAAGAACTCGATTCGAAGCTTCCACCTCAAAGTTTTCGAAAACACTTAGTTAGCCTACAATATATCTGTAATCTACGTGGACATCCCAACAAATCAAGCGGGTTTCTTTCGAAAAGTTTCCCCACTATATCTCAGGGAATGTCCCTTGCCGCCTACTTTGTGCTTAATGTCAGTGATGATTGAGGAAGTTTCGCTGTTAGCTTCAGTCCATGCACATCGGTGCAAGACCTCATAAATTGGAGGTAGAGAACGCCACTTGTGTGAGCTAACTGAAATATAAAGTGGTTTATTTAGGTGATAAAAACGTGCGCGTTTACGGACAAACTAGCTTTTCATTGAGGTAAACGTTAAACATGAATACACGACAAACATTTATTATTTACAATCGACAATTTGTGCTGCCTTGTCTTCATATCCGACCATCGTTCGAGATCCTTGTAAAGGGTACTCTAAATTGGACCCAAAGATACTCGGGTACCACTATTAGGAGATTGGGTAGGATGGATAGTCATGCTGTGCGACGCTCTTTTCGGATACTTGACGGTAATTTTTCATACTAGCAAATTATTATTGGCCTGGAGAGTGTTGAATCGTAATGTTGATTACTGCTTTCATTTCACACAATATTCACAGCTGTCGAACAGTCTTCTCGGTCACTGCGATGCTCTCCTTCATACTATTGAAAAGTGCACCGTATGCCCTGTGGTTCAATTTGGGGAATGTGTAAAATCTGTTTTCGGAATTTCTTATCCCTCCCTATTTGAATGGTAAAACCGTGCAACTGAATGAATTACGTGAAACACCCAACCACAAAGATAACGGTATCACAACTGATTCACTGTAGTTGTCACTTTGGACAGGACATTTATAACTGACACATTCGGTTTGTCCGCGCTAATAACCGCATCGACACCTCGTATAGGCTACCTCAACGTGGTTCGATGTCTCGTGACCTATTCATCCTACAATCCGAAACGCAAAGTAACCTCGTGAAATAGACGTGTTCATTCGTGATGCACCCGGCACGGTGAACCATCCCAATCATGCCGACACCGCAGGTGCCTGTAAAATCCTCACCCACCCCTCCCACATCACACGCACAAATTATCTCATCCATGGTGGAACTGTCATTGGTCATGTTCACAGTCAAACCGAAAGCCGCCAGGCCCTCCCACATGTTAAAAGAATTAGACGTTTGAGACACCACACACAACAGCGTCGCGCCTGTATTGGAGGACATGAACTGAGTGGTACACAGTGACACCGAAATGATTTTGGCTCCGAGGCTCGTACTGGCTCACACAGCCAAGGAACTACGAGTCAAGGATTACACTGACATCGACCCTGCTCTTTGAAACTCCCCCGCAAGTCTCCGCATATTCAAGCAGTGATCTGTAACAATCATGTGTACAGAGCTAGCCGGATTTTGATAAGTTCAAACACTTGGTTATCTAGCTCATTATTCGTTTATATATGTCACACTGCTAATTACGTGTTATACATGCATGCTTTTTATTGGCGTCATTATCTTTTGGTGATAAGTAACTCTCGCGCCAATATCACGCTGGCTTCTTTTAGGTTACCCACAGACAGGTAATTGGTTAACGAACGCGTCAATACACAAGCTGGTGATTTGACTGAGTGCACTAGCCGAATTCGAGACATAGGTTTCTGCGATACTTCTATGAGTTAACAGTAGTTAATCAGCACATTTACTTCCTTGGTTTTTAAAACATAATGTAAACACGTTTCAGAATGAGGTACAAATAACACTCAAGTATTAGAGAATGAAGTGTTCAGTTTAACCTCTTTTACTAGGCTTTATTAATAAAAATGCAATCAGCGCATTATGACACAATGCATAGCTAGGTTGCATGATCAGCTGCACGTTTGTTATTGGTTCACACAATGAGGTGAATAACCGTCAAGGTAGGCAGTTTGTTTGGGATCAGACTATGAAAAGCAGCTGCGTTTGCTCGATTCTGAATAATATTGGAATTGAACAAAACTGTTAGAACAAGAAAACTTCTGAAGGGAATGGACTGTTTCAAATATTGGAATTATAAGTTTGTGTAGAGTTTCACAATACCATTCGTTGACAAGCGAACTCCACCACTGGACGTTAGATCCGCACATCTCACAAGACGGTTTGACTCAAATCGACGCTCGCTTACACCTAAATATTATAGCGTGTCTGGCAACAGTTGTCGATCACTTGTAAATCAGTGTGCTCGGTTGCATAGTGGCCTCACTAAACCCATCATATGACAGCAAATTTTACAACTCATGTTCGGACCAGATGGAAAAATCTCCAGTTCCTCGTCTGGGAATAAAGAGTGATCATTATCTACTGCTTGGTAGGCGACGCGTTCATTCCATTTTTAACCACTCAGCTTACTGGTGATCTTGATGTTCCAACGTACGAACATGCGATTTGCTACCTTCATTTGAAACAAGTATAATAGTTGGTTATTCGCTGTCAGTAAGTATGACTTGTACCAACGGGGTATGAAATATATTTCCCAAGTTAGTTTATTATGAACCACTACTACTGCGAATGGCTGCTTTGTGCGTAATTCTTAGAGTGCTTTGTGTTATGTTCGGATAACGTACAAGCAGAAAATCTGAAACACCTGTTTTATTTCAAACAAGACTCGCATTTCACATGCATAATAGTTCGTTCAAAGAGCTACAAAGCTCAAGTCACATCTTCCTAACGCGTGCTATTAGTTTCTAACATTTGCAAACGCGCTTAACTCCAAAAATGAGTAATTTGCGGGAGACCCAACTGTAAAGCTGTGGACCTCGACCGGATTCCAACCAGCAACAAGAACAAGATACTCACAGGCGGCAAATTCCCAACCATTTGAAGCAGACAGCCACAACAAACACTTCGAAATAACACAATTGGATTCAGTTATTAGCTTGCGGATGTACTACTCCTGTCCTTCAATCGAGTTTAGCCAAACTAACAAGCTTGCCACGCTTACTAAAGGGGTAACGTATTTACTTAATGTTATTTTCACCAAACATTTCGCAGGCCATACAGAAATGCATGAAATTCGTCATATTTATGGAATGGTGAATATCTATACGACCCATCAATTGCTTCTTGCATAATTCACAGATTCTCGCTATCCCTGTGAGTCGACCAGCAAGAAAAGAGCCAGATACACTCCGTCCTCTGTTGATTCTGGAACAGGCACTGACGAAAGTATTGTCAGTTGTGGCCTATTCATTTTTACAGAAGCCTCTGTATCACATCAGTATACTGACGAAGAACTTTCACAGGATTCGTATAGTACTGAAGAGAATAGGGTTTTCTACTGAAAAATATTTTTGAATTTCCTCAGGTTTATTTTGATGAGTAGTTATTTCGACGAATTCTCTTTCTCACTTCGCCAAGTTTCTATGGTCGACTACTCACATTCGTCCACTATGCATACTGTTGAAACGGTCATGAAATGTAGTATTTCCAGCAACCAGTTCTCACAGTATTATGCACATTTTATCTTCCATATCAATCAGTTCCTAGACATTTGCAAAGATTTGATAATTCCTTTCAAGCCACATGTTGTTATTGTTTTTACTTACTGAAGTATTTGATGAGTCAAACGGAAAACGCTTCAAATAGACGATGTAATTTAATATCGCACCAACTAGTAAGCATTCTACATGTTTACGTTCTCAACAAGAGAATGGGTTGGCATTCACTTGATGTGGCAACAAGATCTTGGGTTAACACTACTCGTGCATGGAGTCCAGTCAGCAAGCTCTGATGAGCGTGGCGTTACAGTTACCAGTGATAAACTGGTACGGCCGTATGTTGCGTTGGGTCGTCTTAACCACTAACTCCAAACATGGCAGACTGAAAATGATCACTCGCGCCACAAAAACACAACTCGTTGGCGTTTTAAGAATCACAGAACTCCGGAACTTTGAGCGACCTGTTTGGTTTCGTGCCGATTGAGTTGAATCACCGATCAATCAGCTAGATAATGTAAAACTTGCTGAATTCAGTCAACCAAGTCATGCCCACCCAGATGGAAAACTACCCCAAGTCCACCTCCTACATAGTTGCAGGGTGGCAATGCATTGCTACTAACTGTCACCCAGCAGTGGTGCTGCAAACCAACCAAGAGCTTCTGCTCCACATTAAGTCTGGTCAAGTTTCCGATCTCATCTGTTACGTGAAGCAAAACACGTTTTTAATTTTCGCTTTTCTTTGTAGACATTGGGTGTTGGTGGCTGGCTGCATCTGGCTTTTCCTGTCATTCAAGGTTGCAATAAAACCACAGGGTTTACCATTTTGTTAACCGAAATCGAAGAGAAATTTGTGTGGCAATCGGTCAGGACAAAAATGCAGTCAGCTGCTAGTACTCTGTCGAAGTTAGTGGAGGTATTTCAACTGAGTAGCACTGTGCATTCTTCGGCACCGAGTTACTCACAATGATCACGAACTGGCAGTGGATCCTTTGCGCATTAATATGAAATCAGAGTACTTTACTGAACCATTCTGGATTGAATTTGTTTATGAACCGAAAACTTCGCAATCGTTGCAGGCAGTTTGATCAGTTGAACGAAGGCGACTACTCAAAGTCTGTGCGAAACGCAGAAGATACCGCGGGAAGGCTATACTAGTACACGAAAGAAACCCGTGCCGCGCATTTACTAACATCTTCTCAGTTTCCGGACAATTTTAATGCAGCAGTTTCGGTCGCCGTGTTCCCGTTCCACCGAAGCTCAATTTTGGGGACAGGTTACGCAAACTGTTGAATGATGCTAAGGGATTCCATGTTTCAGTGGACAGTGAGTGGTTTGGTAGTGCACATCACCAAAACGCCTGATGCCCGTCCGTGTAACTTTTGAACCTGGTCAGCTCTGAATTGTTGGTGAAGCCATGTGTACGATTAGAAGCAATGGTTCCTATATCGTTCTGATGGGCGACACGAAACAGTCGAACGACAAAAGCAATAGTGCGGAGATATGCAGTGTGAATCCTGAAGGGTGTTCGTCATTCACATTTTCCAGCACATTCAAAATCTTACAGATTGGTTCTCAAGACGGGAATTCACTAGAACTTTTTCCGTCAGCGCCTTTGGCAGCACCTACGAAAAAGGTAGGAATGTGAATTACCGTTCAGAAGCCTGAGTGGATTGTAGAAGTTCTGCAGGAGTCTCCAACTCTGAGAAACACCGTTCCATTGTCTAAATCAGGCGGGTTAAATGCACAGATGAATTTGGACTTGCAATTTGACAAAATGGGCGTTCGCATCAGATCCACTGGGTTTTGTCAGTGATGTTCGATCTCCTCTTTGCTGTTCAGCTTTACAATGGCCGACCTTCTTGAAGATGAGCTTCAGGAATATTGTGAGTCTGTTATTCAGCTTCGTCATGGCACTAGGTTAATCAAAATGGAAGCAGATGATATTTTCTCACCTAACCCTTCTTACAAAGAAATGCAGACCACAGTAGGCAGGGTGAACGACCGGGCTGCTTTGGGCTTCGTACCTTCAAGGTGCACAGTGCTTATCCAATACTGGGGCGTTCTCATTCTTACCCTGCTAGTTGTAAGCAACCCACTTGATACTAAGAGAAAACCACACATATTTCGGCAACAATACCTTGTTAGCCTGTTATATTGCTAATGAATTACCAGCGAGGGTACCACAAACATGAGCTATCGCTACCAACCTGTGTCATCTATAACATCCAGGAGACGACAGGAAATAAAAGTGTATAACGCTGGTGTACGTGCTGTTCTGCCCTATCTTTCGGAAACGTGGACCTTTCTCTAATAAGGTGCCAACGGACAAATTGCTGTGACTGAATATCGCTATACCTGCCAATTATTCTACAACACTTTGAACGATTATGTGGGCAGTACCTCTGTTTGTCGAAGCATATTCCAGAACGCTCCAGACGCCCGATCCGTCGCTCGAAAACACGCGCTTCACAGCCCGAAATGGTTGGTTGGTGATGAGTATTAGGGGATCTGGTTTTTCATATAGATTGAACATCACCATAATTGATCGAATCTGCCGCATTCCCATAGACTTTCCATTAGACCTCTTTCGAAAAGAAGCACCAGATTCAAGTGTGAGGTCGATGGCGTGGTGGTCAACACGGTTGTCTCATGAAAGCATGGCCAGGGTTCCAGTCTCGGCCGTGGCAAGGATATGCACTACCGACGAGCTCTAGGGAAAGCGAAACTCGTGTCTGGTGCTCATATTCGAAAGGGACCGACTGGAAAGTTTAGGGGAATGTGGCAGCTGTGATCAATTTTGGATGAACTTCAATCTGTATGAGGTGGTTGGGTCACTAACTTCGCATGCCACCTGATCGTTTACCCTACTTGCTATTAAACATTGAGGCACCAAGAGTTGTGTAAAACCGCTTGGTGGTCAAGTAAAAAAGTTTCCACGAATTGTGAAGACTTTGGCTGTTCCAGTGAGCAGAATGGGTGGGTGTCGCTGTAGTGAGGATAGACGGTCGCACCATACTACTCACACCGTTATTCAGTAGCCACATGGATCGAAATGGTCGCGGAATAAATACGGGAGACATATGGGAAGGATCGTGGGAAGACAGAATGACATTAAATGACTTTCGCCACATGATGGACCTGTGACATCGGTTAGAAATTATCAACGGTGTAACTCACTGTGTAATTTGTCCACCACAGGGAGACTGGTAAAATTCTGGCTGTTAATTGGACGGCGCAGAACCAGTTTTATATCAATCGACCTATATGTGACCAACGCAGTGAAATGCATGACCAGCTTAACAGCAGCATCCATTAGTTGACTTACTTTGCAAGAGTGACCTAGAACAGTGGTTTTGCAACACGTCATAGAATCATCGCAAGGGTAAGCTGGGGTGACCCGGGGCGTGCTACAAAGCAGGCATTCCAAAATCTATCGGAACATCAAAATATGGTTGTAGGTCAATATAAGCACTAGTTATTTGAAACATGTACAAACACATTGGTTGTGGCCTGGTAGAAAATGCGAACACAGTGAACCGATTTCTAACCAGTGACTCTAACGCTTATTTCCATAAATATATACGAACTTCAACCAGCTCAAAGCGACACGTATTACGGATTCGTAATTAGCAATAGCAGTAAGTGTCTCCCCCGAAATCTGTTCAGCATAGCTCTCTTTCCTGAGTGCTTTATGTGTCCGCACATACTGCTTTTTTCCTCAAATGTCTCGTTAATGTTATAAACATTCAACTTCCACCAACACGCAAAGTTCGGTTTTGTTAGCGGTTATTCTGAAAACTACAGTACGATCATACTAATTTCTCACTCAATTCTTTAGTATCTAAAACTAGGGACGAATGTGGTGGTCTTTAGCAGTGAACAAGACTGTATCATGTTTTCGCGAATCACCACTAGATGGTAATGTACGGGAATTAATGGCTGCGATGAAACATTCAAAGATGTTAGAGACCCAACATTCGTTAGGCAGTCTAGACTCTGAAACAGTGGCGGACTGAGGACGGCATTCAACCAAGAGATGTTATAAGTAGCATGCAATATCATTTGCGCTGCGCAGTAAGACACACCACTTTCAACTAATAACTCTGATCTGAACACGGATCATACTGATTCATATGGCTCTCAGAAAAAGCGCGAATACCTTGGAAACTAATTCGAAAGTTGAATTCTGGGTTTGGATATAATCATCGCGATCACCAGCTTTGCACGAGGTGGACACGATGTAAACAAACGTACTTTGTCTGATTGCCGGGAAATCTGAAAATAAACTTTTCATAAAGCCGTTTAGGTTTCGTTTTACTTATTGTTCTTCTACTCGTGAGTAAACTGTCTTCTCATGGGAACTGCGAATTGAGTTCTTTTTACCAGTTTACCTACAATAATAATACACTAAGGTCGCCATCATGGTATGTATGTACGTTTGCAATAGCAAGTTTAGGCATTTTCACTAACAGTAAATAACAGCTGGGGTGGACAAATGTTTGGTTAGAAAGATGCTGAAAGCAAAGTACATCAGAGGGTGTATCTTAATTTTAATTTAATTTAATCTCATACCTTACAGCTCATACCGGTGGTCAGGGATATTTTATGCGGAATTAAAAGAAGCACCAGGTTGTTATGCTTGCTAGCTAGTTGGACAACAATCCCAGGGCAAACTACAGAGATTCGAAATCAGATAAGAGGACGTCGTTGCACAACTTCAGGTCGCCTTTCACAGTGTCGATAATGTTGACTCATTCATATAGTTCTGTTCTTCATCAACTCTGAACATGAATGCGCATGCACAGTTGCCATCTGATGGCCTAACTGCAAGCATGTATCTCACTTGCGGGGACTTCTTTTCTACCAATCAGCTGGGTTACATTCTCTGACTAGCATCCATTCACCTGGTTTATCATCCAACATTTATAAACCGGTCCCAACGTGATGGGCATATTGTCAAAAAAGGACGGAAAAAGGAGACAACCAGTTGTACTGTGAAACATGGGCAAACCCATATTTTGGATGGCGTTATTCTCGAGTGCATCCAGACTCGGTATTGAACTGCAGTCATGATTGGTGGCAGTTTGTAGCGGATGCACTTTGAGATCTGCATAACACAAACGCATGAGGTCTACGTAATGATGGACAGCACGAAAACTTTGATGTGTACACGAATGGGTTGATAATTGAGTTGTGGCTTATGTACAGCAAAAACGCTCACCTTCCTAGGTCATTCCAAGCCATGCATTTAGACGACTGGAACATAAACCTATTTTACCTTACCTTTGGGCAAGTCTAACGTGAACATTTTTGTACTTAGGTACTGCTATCCATAATAATCACATCCCCGACAAATGACTTCTGATAACACTTGAACCAAACACTGAAAGCTACCACATGCCCAACTGATGGTACCGTTGACCAACAGCTGTACCGCAGAAACTGTAATTACGATTTTCCAACTGTTGGTTTAAGCTCTATGACCTCAAAAACCTGGAAAACTTAATTACATTATATCAGTGTTCTTAGTCCAGAAGCTCCCCATCTTGAATGTTCCTCAATAACACTGTGACTATGTTATTTTTCCTAAGAATATGAAACCACAGTTATTTTCGCACTAGGTGTTGCCCGATTCATGGCCATTATCTTATACGAAAATGGGTATCATTGAGGTTGATAAAAGGGAGACGGCATCTACACCCCATCCTAATCATCAGCAACAAAATCGAACTGTTCGTCCTCTGCGGGCTAGTGAGTATTCAGTAGATGCACACACACTAATGAAGGAAGCCACAACATAAAGCGGACCAACTTTCAAGTCACGCCCGAGAACACCAGTAGATGGCAAGCGCTCATGTCATTATCCTTCAACAAAAGTATGGTTAGAAACCGCAGCACATCAGAAAACGTGTGACCAGTTTGAATTAATCAGTACAATCCTCATTGATCATTTGAATGGGTCAACAAAAGGATTGTTTTTGTAAATGCACGCTGTACATTCTATGCCTCTATGATTAATCATAGAACTAGTTCCCATTAACGGAGGTCCGCAATGCAGAACATACCTTCAAATTTCGAGCTCCCTGAGTCTGATGAGGAACCAAGTATTATTTTGAAAACCTCCACTGAGGGATAGAAAGCGAAGTGTAGCAGACATACGTTTTTGAGAAAATCTCACCAGGCTGTTTCAGTTACAATAAAAGTCTAAAAACTGCTACAAGCAAACCTTGTTTTTGGGTCGAAAATTCATATTATCTCAGTTTTATGTTTGTGGACGCCGATTGTGTGCTAACTGTCTACATATCGATGTGGCGATTTAGCTAGTGGCCATGGCAAGTGAGGCGAGCGGACGGAGTTTTCCACGCCTACACGACGTTGGATAGCTTAATCAAATGGGAATGGCCTCGGCAGTGGCCACCATTCCCTGGCGAACGAGTTTCGACCGGTTCGGTGGAACCCTGCAGATAACGGTCAGCGATCGATTTGTATTGAAATGATGATCGCTTTCGGCCAGGTAACCTACAACTACACCCGTTCTATTAAGGGAACTAATAAGCCGACGGGTCAATGATTTATCCAGCGTATCTCTTGTGCATGGCAGTCATATGAAAATGAGCTTTTTATCAACCGCTTGAATTTTAACCGACAGTTCATCTATTTTCATATGTTTGTTCACAAAATTGTCAGGGTGGCCATTTTCTTGTGGAGTACAGGTTGCCAAGTGCAGCTTGTGTTTCAAAGCATCTTTTGAGCAGATTTTTCAGGCTCTAACCACCAGGTTTCTTCTGTATTTTGGGTTAGTTAAACCATTAAAGTGTTTTTACTAGCCTGATCACAAAGCCTTACGATAAATGGAGCGTTTCAAGTTTGCGTCAGTCTTCCTACTCAAGTATTAAATAACCTATTTACATTAACGTCGTAATCACATCTTCTGTTGATCACCCCATTCCATGTGCTTTTAGATTGGTAGTTCTTCAAGCGTCATTGCTGCAGATATTAGTGAACCGTTGCCGGCGCTAGGATAATGTATACTTCTCAACATGTTTGTGAGAAACACGCTCGTCTGAACGTGATCAGTGAATATGACAGGCGATAAAAGTAAGTAATAACTGTACAATGTGATGTGGAAATACGGCAGCTAAACGGGCGTAATCAGGACAAAAATAACAGAACTTTAAGAAAATTTGGTCCACATAAAACGAAAGGAGATAGTTCACAAGTTCCAAAATCATATGTATAAAATAAATAACGTTAGATCAGTTTATTTCATATAGAGTTATGTCTGGGATAACAGTGGAAGGTCACGTCAGAAAACAGGATAGGAAAGCGAGGTAAGTGAATCGCCATAACAAAATATCACCACATCATTCAGTCATTCACTCGGTGGTCGCTGTGTCTGAGGATGGACATGTGGGGAGGTTCGAAGAACGTACCGGAATTTTACGTGCAGTCTACGGAGACCAGACGTTCCAATCCTGCAACGATCTTAAGGTCACAAACTTCCTATATGAACCTATAGTTTAAAAATATCAGGCAGTACTTAAAACTTTCCTGAAGGTAAGGAATACCGAGTACCGTTGTGAACATGATGGTGTACATATTACTCACGCTTTGCGCTTTGTCTGTGAAATCCAATGACTGCTGACATTGTTGACGGGATAGAAATCAGGTTTGTGCAGGGGTTCGCACGTGAGGTACTTGAGCCTACCGGGAGACTGGAAAGTATGCTAACCAATCCAGTCTTTTGAAATGACTTCAATAATTCAGAGTTTCCGAATTATGGGTTTCAGCCCCTTGTTCAAGGTCGAGTCTCTATTTACTTGAGGGATAGAACGAGACTTGTGTGAGTCTTCAACTGACAGATGAGCTCAGGGGTGTCTAAAATCAGTACTCAGCGAGGGTAATCAACCAGTGACTTCCTGACTGTTTGTCCCTCGTCATAAGCATATCTGCAACCTGCGGGCAGGTTGGCTGTTAACACTGCAGGTTGTCTCGCTCCCACCTTGCCTTCTGATTCCTGTGGTAGAATGAGAAATAGAAGCTTTCCAGAGCTAGGGGGTAGCGACCTGTTTCATTTAGGCAGTATGTTGTGTCCATCACGCTCCGCAATCCGTTCTCAGACGACTTCGAAACGTCAACCGAGACGTCTTGCAGACCTAATTGTATCCTAGACTGGGCTAAACATTCCGGCAAGTGTGCAAAAGTTAGAATGATCGTATAAAGACGCAGCGATTAACAACTGAGCAGACAATATCAAATAGCTGTGCCACTCATGTGACGCTTATCAGACATGTATGCAACGCGCATCCGTTTTGTCCAGTGATCAGGGTTTTAAATTAATTACAAGCGCGCCCAGCTAAACATACGTCAGTCGAGTTTCTGTTAGGTTAGATACATTAGTTTGTGTTTAATTTGGGAGTAGCAACTTGTTAAACCGCAAAGCAAACTGACGCATCACCACATGTTCGGAATTCGCAGACGTTTCCCAGATTAACTCAGTCTTGGAAGTAGTCACGCCATCCACAGCTAATGTCTGTAGGGTCAATCTTTGTCTTGAATGAGGTGATGGCAAGAGTTGCTGTGTGGTGCAACGACGTCTGGAATACCAAACATTAGTACTGACCAGATGGAGACCATTATCATTACGAGGCTGAGATCATCATCATCATCATCATCATCATCATCATCATCATCATCATCATTCTTCTAATTGTCGGATACTGCAAAACTCCTGGCCACATAACTTAGGTATATCAATAACCAACCTGCCGCAATCAGCACTCAACCTTCCAGCGAGAACCACAATGTCCGTACACCCAGCGGTGTGCGGGACGTTAGTGGGTTTATGCGGACGTCTCCGAATACAATGACTGCAACTTCTGGTATGATAGTATAACGGTGACTGTTGACAGATATCTATTCAGGCAGCGCCATTTTTCTGCGCAAGCTAAAGCTAATTCATGTACCGACTTGGTTAGCTGCTTGAGCCGTAGGGTCCCCTCAGAGGTACACATTGAGTGAGTGGTCGACGTAGCTCGAAGATGTTGCACTAAGCTGAATTCCTGAGACAGTCTTGGCAATACAGCAGATATCCATACTAGAAGTTTAGAACGTACATGTAGGAGTTGCCTGGCGACCAATATGAACAAGCGTTCGAGCATTAAAGTGACAAGTTTAAATCGTTTTCGGGGAGCAGATGGGAGTTTGTTTCGGGCAGACAAAACTATCGACTTATGATCTAGTAAATTTTCCTTTTGCCTATAAATCTTCTCGTGAGCGACCAATGATGCAAGACAGTGACGTGTTCACGAGAACAACAGCCGACCACTAACATTATATCAAAGATTTACGGTGGGAAATTAAAACGAAAGCCACTATCTTTATCAGGTCTATTTGCACGTGGTTTTTAAGAAAACGCGATATCTCCGAGTTGATCAGATTGATGACGGTGTGAGCTTGAGCAGTTCCATCGTGGGCGTTCGTTTCGAAACTTTAATCCGCAAAAAGAAATAGCCTGTTTTGTTGTTAAACAGTCCTCCTTAGTAACTGTTCGGTCACTTTGCTCATTATTACCGTACAGAAATAAGTTGATATGCATTACTATTTTACATCTCACCGGTTGATACGATAATTTATTCTTTATTGCGAGGGCCAATACAAAACACATGACAGTGTCACCCTCTATAACTTAACAGACATAGGTTACTAACTGGTAATCACGTGGATTAAGTAGTTAGAAATGTGTATGCGAGTGACAGCCCTGTTCTTGCAGTGAGTTTCACCGCTTTCAAATTATAGTTTCCCAATTCAAAAATATAGCTGTTCTTTGTCACGTTATAAGCAGTTATTTGCTTGGGGAAGGCTAAGCCTATAGTATAGAACTCACGAGAGAAGCTACTTCTTCTGAATCCAAATTTTTAATGTCGAATTCGACGGACAGTAAGAGCGAACGTGATCTTTTAACTCGTTAGAAGGGGCTGCCCTCGATAATCCGTGAAGCCTTTTGATTTAGAATCTCCACATTTCGGCTCCTGGCCACCGTCATAAGGTTAACTGATATATGGTATATTCGGCTCAACACAGTACTGGTTTTGATAACAATGTTTTCCTCACCTTACTCGGTTCTCACTCCAACAAGGACTAGTAAATGTAGTTGGAAGTTGAACACCGTATATACGTTCGTTTCCTTTTCACAAACAGTTTTGGTGGGTAGAAGAGGATTTTCGTCGATATCAATTGAAAACTACTCACAAGCGTTTGCAGATTTGTAGTCCCATAGCTTTTCCCAGCCAGCATTATACTAAAAGCTACGCCACCAAGAAATCCAGATCGGTTCCTGTAACACCGCAATTGTCCGACAGCTTGATGACTCGCCAGACTTTAAGCTTTTTGACTCAGCGGTTTAAAGGAGGTTTTTACTTCAAACCAAAAGGAGAAATGAGCCTATGGTTAAGCTTCGTGGATTCATGCTGGACATCTGTCGGCATGCAAAGAAGTGCGCTCCGTCTCCACTGATTAATTTCAATTGGGGATGAGGTCACTTATACGTTTCAAGATGGCAGCCCTGACACCGAATATCTTGAGGTAGTTTGACAACATTCCATGTGGAACTTCGTCAAAGACTTTGTTCACCTCTTCGAAAAAAAATCTATTGAAAAGCCAATGGTCATGGCCTTGACACTATGCTTTCTACAAGCACTAGGATGGGTAGCAATGAATCTGTCCAGAGCCGGCTTGGCTGGGCTGTACAAACTCGGCTGCTTATAGTTGCACCTCAAATGGCCTATAAAAATACTGCTCCATGACCTTCTCAACAATAAATTTTGGATTCGTCAGTCATTGGCTGTTTCCTGGCTTGCGGCTGCCATTTTTATTTAAGCGATAGAAGACTAAACCCATCCACAATGTTGGATTTTGACTGTGCTATCAAAACAAGCTAGACACCTGCAGTGGTAGAGTTGCTGGCCTAATCAAAGTTAATCCCTACTAACAGATGATAACCGCCCATGCCAGGGAAATTTTACGCAGAGATGGTTTAGTTACCGTGTGGATTTCTCGTCTTTGGTCAGCTCTACACCGAACCCCAAGGTCTCGACAACACATTTAAGACTTGGGTTTGTCTCGGCGGAGTCCACTGATGCATACTGGGTCTTTACGGCCTCGGCTTTTCCCACTGCCTTTTGTGCTTCCATAAATTTTCTAACAAGTGCAGATATGTCAGCCATTCCTTACAACCCTTTTCACAACTAAGCATATAACTGTTTGGGAAGATGTCACTGACTGCCCCTTAAGGCGATAGTTGTACACCCTGTATCTCGTAATCTCCAGTCTATTGCAATAGTTGTGAGCAACTTAACGGAGTCTCTGTGCGCATTCAGTTTCCCGAATTTATCTCTATTCTAGGTCTTGCTAACTGCAACAGGCCATTCCTTGCCGATCAAACCATGGTGGCTCTCGGTAGCCAGGCTTAATAAGCTAGGCCGGACCAGACGTGTCACTCGGCGTTTGTACGTGATCTATGTGTATCCACTGACTGTCAGTGCCCACATGTTCCCCAACTACCCAGCCAGTGGGAAAGGATAGTCGTTAGACAAATGGGCCTGCTCTCAATTCTTCTTTCTGAATACTACTCCCTTTTCAATGCGTCCTGAGGTCTGAATTATCGTTATTCGTCAGTGTTTGGAATGCGATCTAGACAGTAGTGTTGTTAATCGTTGTCATTTGCGTTAATTATTCTTCGATCACAAGTAATTTGTATGCTCATACTACTAGCCCATCTAATACGCGCTAACAAGTTCAAGAGTTGGGTTCCCAATCACTTTCCTCTCTATGTGTATGGCTTAAAAATTTTGAACGCCTCTGCTCCCAGCACTCTGCAATCTGGCCTTAATGTAGTTAAACACTGGTCACGAGAGTGATGTCCTTCTAACAACGACTATAAGTGTGCGCATGGCACCACTAAGTGGCGATTCTGACTATATCTTCGTAACACCTTATGTACACAGAGCTATGGAGTGCCAAAATGAACCTTAAAAGGGACCTGGATATATGACTAGCATCTAAGTTGTCCGCCCAAAGTGATTACACAAATGCAGGTGACAAATTATTAACCGTAACTGAGAGGATAAAACTTCTGTTCTTTTGAAAAGATAGGCGAGCTACACAACCTTATTTCTGGGTAATTGTGTGACCATTGCTTCAGTGCGCTAGTTCGGCGATTAATTCGGGCCACAAGAGAGACATTTGTACAAGGTGTGCAGGGGGCTGTTATGAAGACCGCATGTCCTCTGGAAGTTGCGCATCAGCCCCGTCTCGAAACCCTTGATCTTCACTCTCTTCAATATCGCAGATTTTGTGAGGACCTCATTCCTACTTCATCCTTTATTCTAAGCTGCTGGAGGGGAATTTCTTTACTTTCATATATACATATGGTCTGCGAGAACCCAATGACGATTGTATGACAGCAATTTGCAATATGCGATTTCTACATAACACGACAAGAAACAGCAACAATTTAGCAGTGTACCCCTTAAGAACATTGATGAACTAGAGATTGGGTGACCGAGTAACACACAGTGAAGCAAAGCGCATTCGGTTTTCTCAAGCGACTACCAGCCAGCGAAATCCATCATAGATTGCAATTATGTGCAAAATATGTCGTGGAACTTGCAGTATGGTAGTATTCCCTTAAGCCGCCTACAGCAAGTAACTCACGCGGAAGTGATCATGTGAAGTTTTGACCACCAAATTAACACGATGCACTCAGATATAAAAGATGGTCGTTTCGGAATTAGTCATATCGTGATGCTACGAATATTGTGGAGGTGTGGCACGTAAAAGTACTTGAAGCAAGGTCTGTTAATTCATGGAGGGTGACACTGTCATGTGTTTTGTATTGGCCCTCGCAATAAAGAATAAATTATCGTATCAACCGGTGAGATGTAAAATAGTAATGCATATCAACTTATTTCTGTACGGTAATAATGAGCAAAGTGACCGAACAGTTACTAAGGAGGACTGTTTAACAACAAAACAGGCTATTTCTTTTTGCGGATTAAAGTTTCGAAACGAACGCCCACGATGGAACTGCTCAAGCTCACACCGTCATCAATCTGATCAACTCGGAGATATCGCGTTTTCTTAAAAACCACGTGCAAATAGACCTGATAAAGATAGTGGCTTTCGTTTTAATTTCCCACCGTAAATCTTTGATATAATGTTAGTGGTCGGCTGTTGTTCTCGTGAACACGTCACTGTCTTGCATCATTGGTCGCTCACGAGAAGATTTATAGGCAAAAGGAAAATTTACTAGATCATAAGTCGATAGTTTTGTCTGCCCGAAACAAACTCCCATCTGCTCCCCGAAAACGATTTAAACTTGTCACTTTAATGCTCGAACGCTTGTTCATATTGGTCGCCAGGCAACTCCTACATGTACGTTCTAAACTTCTAGTATGGATATCTGCTGTATTGCCAAGACTGTCTCAGGAATTCAGCTTAGTGCAACATCTTCGAGCTACGTCGACCACTCACTCAATGTGTACCTCTGAGGGGACCCTACGGCTCAAGCAGCTAACCAAGTCGGTACATGAATTAGCTTTAGCTTGCGCAGAAAAATGGCGCTGCCTGAATAGATATCTGTCAACAGTCACCGTTATACTATCATACCAGAAGTTGCAGTCATTGTATTCGGAGACGTCCGCATAAACCCACTAACGTCCCGCACACCGCTGGGTGTACGGACATTGTGGTTCTCGCTGGAAGGTTGAGTGCTGATTGCGGCAGGTTGGTTATTGATATACCTAAGTTATGTGGCCAGGAGTTTTGCAGTATCCGACAATTAGAAGAATGATGATGATGATGATGATGATGATGATGATGATGATGATGATGATGATCTCAGCCTCGTAATGATAATGGTCTCCATCTGGTCAGTACTAATGTTTGGTATTCCAGACGTCGTTGCACCACACAGCAACTCTTGCCATCACCTCATTCAAGACAAAGATTGACCCTACAGACATTAGCTGTGGATGGCGTGACTACTTCCAAGACTGAGTTAATCTGGGAAACGTCTGCGAATTCCGAACATGTGGTGATGCGTCAGTTTGCTTTGCGGTTTAACAAGTTGCTACTCCCAAATTAAACACAAACTAATGTATCTAACCTAACAGAAACTCGACTGACGTATGTTTAGCTGGGCGCGCTTGTAATTAATTTAAAACCCTGATCACTGGACAAAACGGATGCGCGTTGCATACATGTCTGATAAGCGTCACATGAGTGGCACAGCTATTTGATATTGTCTGCTCAGTTGTTAATCGCTGCGTCTTTATACGATCATTCTAACTTTTGCACACTTGCCGGAATGTTTAGCCCAGTCTAGGATACAATTAGGTCTGCAAGACGTCTCGGTTGACGTTTCGAAGTCGTCTGAGAACGGATTGCGGAGCGTGATGGACACAACATACTGCCTAAATGAAACAGGTCGCTACCCCCTAGCTCTGGAAAGCTTCTATTTCTCATTCTACCACAGGAATCAGAAGGCAAGGTGGGAGCGAGACAACCTGCAGTGTTAACAGCCAACCTGCCCGCAGGTTGCAGATATGCTTATGACGAGGGACAAACAGTCAGGAAGTCACTGGTTGATTACCCTCGCTGAGTACTGATTTTAGACACCCCTGAGCTCATCTGTCAGTTGAAGACTCACACAAGTCTCGTTCTATCCCTCAAGTAAATAGAGACTCGACCTTGAACAAGGGGCTGAAACCCATAATTCGGAAACTCTGAATTATTGAAGTCATTTCAAAAGACTGGATTGGTTAGCATACTTTCCAGTCTCCCGGTAGGCTCAAGTACCTCACGTGCGAACCCCTGCACAAACCTGATTTCTATCCCGTCAACAATGTCAGCAGTCATTGGATTTCACAGACAAAGCGCAAAGCGTGAGTAATATGTACACCATCATGTTCACAACGGTACTCGGTATTCCTTACCTTCAGGAAAGTTTTAAGTACTACCTGATATTTTTAAACTATAGGTTCATATAGGAAGTTTTGTGATGGCCACGTCACAAAGAACTTGCGCACAGACGGAAGACTCGCCATTCGCTCAACTTACTCTACAAGGACGACAAAAATTGACTGATCTGCAGCAGGTATATGGTTTACACTAATGGAGTAAGTCGGAACTTTCTTTCGAATATCGGACGCATGATATATGAACGTGCACTTCAGTATTGGCAATTCGTCCGCCGTGGCAAGGACAGCAAAAATGATGAATAAGCCATATATTCCTTCAAAAATCTACGCAATGACAGAGTATATCACGTCAGTCTGAAACAGATTTCTCTGTAACTCAGTTGTTAGACTGAACACTCGCCAAAATTCATTTCATCTGGAAGTTACAATTGGTCAATTTAACATCATCTTCATTTTGCCATACCTCTTCCCAGAATTTAGGGACACTAAAATGATCTTTTACTCTGGATATCCTCATCATTATGAAGGACACGAATGACAGTAACTTAATCATTTTTTGCATAGACCAGTTGAGTAGACCCAAATGGAAGAATTATGCCCAGCGTGTTACAGTCGGGGAGGGGGGTGTACTCTTCATGTTCAGCTTGGTTTATTCGAAATGCCTTCGCGTAAAATGTGTGCTGCGTGCATTGCGGATAACAGTGAAGCTGGACAAAAGGAGACAAAATTCAAGAGGAAAGAGAGAGAAAGATGGCGAAAATAAGCCCATCACACAACTGTATGTTTTGACGAAGTGACCAGTCCATATGGCCGTCAGACAGAAGAAGAATCAAGGCAAGGTCACATTCCGGCCAGCTGTATATGCGACTGATGCTTCTCGGCGGAGTCTCCTGCATTGGCTTCCGGCAGCCTATTTTCTTTTAACTCCACTGATTTGCGTTCCCACACATAGAGCACACCATCGTTGGCAGTGGTCACCAAAAGCTCGTCAATCATCTACAATGCACAGTAGAGACAAGCTAGAAGTTTAAGAATAAAGTGGACTCATCGAACCGGAAAATTACCTCCATTGAGTATGGTTCATGAATTGGTTGCGCTTACACGTCCACCCAGTTGTGTTAAAGCCAACGTTTTGCCTTACATTGTAATGTATAACCTACATAATTGGTTACTGACTAGCTTCAGGTTCTAGATTGCATGTCTGTTTTATCATGGTGGATTTGGTTGAAAAACATTGACACCCTACAGACCCTCACGGTAATCGATGCTCATTTACATAGTTAAGAGCCATAAAGAAGCATTCACTAATTTGCTAGTCGACAAGACAGATGGACAAAGTAGTCTTAAACAACCGAGGAGAAAACTAAAAGTATTTGTAAAAAAAAATGTATCATTCAGGTTGTGCTTTGAATGAAACATACTTGAATTGAATGGAGAAACTTGACTTCGAGGATGACTTGTATGTAATCATTTATGATGTTCACCAATGGAGTAAATTCTGCGCATTTGTGTTAGTACCAAACTGGTGGTAGCTAGACTAGACTAAATGTGATCAAACTGTTTTAATGATATCCTCGTTGTGAACGGATTAGCCGCATAACACCAACCTTACTTTGATCAAGCGTAATTCATTGCGTCTTATATTCAGTATACTACCGATTCCATAGAAGTCTACAGCAGTAGTTAAGACAAATCTCTCTATTGTGATTTTATGCTAATCCTCCTGATTTGCCTATGAAATAGTGATTTCATGCGCACGTGGTGGCAAACGGTCACAGAGAGTAGTACGATGAGCTTACTAACAGAAACTGATGTAAGGAATTCAGAAGTGACCGTACAGTGAACATTAAAGTACTTACACTGTTTAGTATATCACCAAGGGTGGAAACCATTCGTAAGTTTTCAATTAGGAGGGCACCAAAAAGGCTTTCATAAAAGGAATTTCATTCACTATTTCCATGGCATCTGAGGGACACCTATTTTAATGACTAACTCAGAACTAACCCGCTGTATCAAGCTCGTGCACAACGAAAGAGTGTCGTCGGATCTCTACAGTTTTCTCTTCACCATCTCATTCGTTTATGTATAAATGATGTCTTTGTCTTTGAAATCATAATTTGGTTCACGTTTTGTACCATAAAACCGATGATTACTTTACTTAATACGCAACAGCATCAGAATCGGAATGGAAACATCACCATTCAATTGAATTCTGATGGCTCCAAATTTATTTGTAAGTTATCAAACCTTTTAAATTGCCAGTAGTTTGAAATGCACAGGTAGACGAGGAAAGGAGAACAAAACTTACCTCAAAAGCGTTGCAGCATTGGAATGTCTTGTCTCCGTAGATTGCACATAAAATTCCGGTGCGTTCGTCGAACCAGCGCACATGTCCATCCTCAGACACAGCGACCACTGAGTGAATGACAGACAGAAGTCCATTACTCAACCTTTAAGTTCCGAGCTCAATACCAGTATCTCTCATGTTATCACTTGTATTCTATCTACATTTATTCATCACGTTAGGCTTCTATCAACAGTTTGGAAGAGTTATTCGCGATGAGAACTGTATAAAAAATATGCCGAAACTTGATCCAAGATGGACATTCTGACAAGTAAACAGACAATAAATGTGTACACATCAAGATCGCCTGTGTCCCACATTGGTGATGGTGGTGGTGAATACATACATAAACATAGCGTGGTGTCGTATGCGCGGCGGAAAACAAGCCAGTGTTCACGCATCTAAGGCACAACAAAGCATGTGAATATCATTCGATGTTCGTTGGATGTGATTGTCAGTGTAAAAGTGAACTGCTTGCAAATCTTTCCATGTTTCATCCGTCACCTTTCAATTAGTGTCTGGCTGCGTTGCTAGAACCGCAGGTGACTACTGTGAAGGTTTCCAGAATACATCCAGAAGTGTCAATGCATTAGATACTTATATGGTGTGGCTTCGTAGCTCAGCTGGTAGAGCGCTTGCCGCGTTGAGGCATGCTGTGTCTGTCGCTGGTTCGAATCCAGCCGAAGCCCTGACTTTTCACAGTTGGTTCTCATCTAAACTTATATTTGTTTCAGACATTCAACACATTGTGTGAAACAGAGACAAATGGAGCTTTCAGAACTATTTACAAGATCCGACATGTCAGTTACATCGGCAGGTGAAAATATCACCAGACTATAATTTGTACTGCAAACCGGGCAGACCTGCATGAGCGTTTCGACGAACTGATTGGAGGATTGAAAGCCATAAATTACACGAGGACGACCTTCACGCGCCCATTAGAAAATGCGTGTGCCCTTCTAACATGTTTACCAGTGACCCATCATTACAACATGCCTTGTCTGTCGAAGCTCTAAATGACCCGACTAACCTGGTCCGATGATCGTTTATAGGTCGAAAATATGATTCAGAGGAGACCAGCTGTTCCACCTGGGGGTGTGAGTGGACAAGTAGTCTGCCGATTTTGCACCGTGACCTGAGTGACCGACGCGCACATGGTAACTTATATACGTCGGTGCGTCCGTGACTTATGGGTTCCCACATACGACAATCGGCTCTCTCGTTCCATGGAACCGCCAGCAAAGTGCAAACGGCCTTAATTCCGTAATACACCTTCTTGCTTGGTTGACTCATCATAAACTTATGAGCTGATGTAAAAGAAGGAATGAGGATAGAATGCACTGGATAAAACCTGTCCGTAAACATGATTGCATACTGCTGGAATAGGCTGCCGTCAGAAATAACAGAGATTATTTGGGTGGCAGGATGCACATGGAGACGAAACTACCGTTGAGGATGAGCATCCCCGGATAGTTCAAAGGATAACTACAGCGCGAGCAACGGTATCCAGAAGTAGCAGTATCCCACTGAAAACTCTTCAAGATTGTTATTGTTATGCTTGTTACGATTTGTGTTGATAGCTTGTGAACCTACTAGTAACAAAAACTATTTTGTTTTTCACTCCAGAAGAAAGGTCTTCTTTTCGATTCGCGAATTTTCACATTGTTTTACGGTATTTTCCTTCCTATAGTACCGATTCTTCTCTCACTATATACGCCGAAGTAGAGTTTCACTGTCAGTTTCATGTTTGCTCAGAAGCTGGGTGCGATGATGAGTCTGGCTTGCGTCAGCTGAAAGGATCACGTCAGTTGCTAGCTGTCTTAAGTTGCAGTACCGTTGACTGTTCCACTTCATTCATATTTGGAGTGAATATTTCACTTGTTTCTCCACGCGATGGTCAAAACAGTTTCCTGTACAAGAAACTGGACGGGATCAGAAGAATTGTATGAAACGAGCCAATCGGATTTGACGGAACTGAACCTAGGTGAAATAAACAGAATCGAACAAAGACTAATGTTCCTTATACTACATTTGGGTCTGTTTGGATTCGAAAGGAAGTATGACTTTAGTCACGCGTTCACTGCGCTTGCCCCTTCCGTATGAAGCTCTGAAGAACTTTTCTCTGACGGTGACATCCCATTTATTTCAACTTAGAATAGTAAAGGTGACAAGTCATCCTCTCTGGGCTATCAAGTGAGAGAACACCTGTGCTGTAGGTCATTCTCAAAAGTGTAGGATTTGTGAACACCTTCAGTTTTATGAATACACAGGTTATTAGTCATTTGAGCGGACCGCAATTAAATGAGGGATGCAGTCGTACTCTCCCATAAAAAGTGGCGAGATTTTCTCAGTGAAAAATTCGTGTGTGAAGGAAACAGCTAAATGGTAACAGTATACATCTGAACAATGCATGACGTCAACCGTGGACAGACCATCCGGTTCATCTAAAATCATAAATCTGTCACGTTACTTGTTAGTAATACATTCTTGTTAATAGTTAATTTCGAAAACCTAATACGGACTCTAACTTCATCAGTGTTTGGGATGCTCCCAAACACACTCCAGTATTTACTTGCTGTTGTTCGTTTTACTTATTATACACAAGTAGAAATTCCCGTTTTTTCAAAAAGCGGACCATCAAGGCTACTTGTCCTCGTACCAAAGAATATCCCAATTTACGGAAGTGAAAGCAGCGTTTCTATGCTGGCAAACTCAGCAAACTCTGCAACGAAGCCTCGGTCTACCAATACATTTAATTTGCAGTTAGTCACCAGCTGACAAACAATATAACTTCTATGATCTTAACTATCAAGCGGGAAAAATGAAGGCAACTTATATCATAACTTCGAAGTGGAAGGCAGTTAAGTGTGTAAATTGACCTACGTTGTCAAGTTGACAGGTAGGGGATTTTTCAGCTGCTGTGTCAAGCCAAACTCATTCACAGCTTACAACTATGTATTGCTCAGCGGAATTCCCATCAAATTCACAGTGTCCCAGAATTAAATAATGTGTTCATCTGAATCGATAACGCCGCACACATTGAGCAGACTGAATAGCCAGTTTTGATGAAACGTGGTGTTCTAAGCCAACAAGTTGCACAATAATTGCAAACGCAACAGATATAATCGCGCTATAGATTAGTTCTACTAAGTGGTTCTAACATTCTCTGAGCAGTCTGCTGTTCCGTGCGACGTGTGTAACCTGCTTCCTAAGAGTAAAGACGAACAAACGGATTTTTTTCGCGGTCGCATCCATTCGGTCATTTACTGTTCAAGTTCATGTATACATGTATTCAGGAGCGATGATAACGGTTAGTTTCTAAACCTCGTCCCCTCAGAGTTCTTCATTTCAGTAATGCGCGTGACGAGCTGCAATTTTACAAAGATCACAAGGCTTTGTGGATGGCTATATTGTTACGTCATGTCATGTATATGATCGAACAAAGTTGGCGATATCTGAGTTGATATATTGCTAAACTTGATTTCTACCAATAATAGTTCTTTCAGAAAAGGTGCATCGGCGAGCACAAGACAGAATATTAGGTAATCCGTTGTTCAACAGCCTCACAGCCGATTCTATGTTGATGACCTGTACTTGAACCAAGCATGCCGTTGACTTATAAGTAACTACAGTTTTTGTCTATGTCAGATGAATGTCAGTCACTTCATTGCATCGTTCGCATTTACAGACTCATTAAACGCGCATTTCACAAGTAACTGTTAGACGCGATTCTCATTCTTGTAAGCACCCGTCGCTAATTTACATCCTTGAAGTGATCTTGGCTCACATCTCTGTTTTCACTCTTGCGGTGGTCACCGCTCCAGTGACCGCACATTAGACGTGACCAAAGCATCATACGTCAGAACGCTTAGGCATATTGATATGTGGGTGTGATTGTGGCAGCCTTATTGTGAAAGAACTATGTAATATTGACAAACCTTCAAAATAAGAGCGGCTGGATGGAACTCGTATCAGAATATGCAACCTACCACAACCTGTGAGTAATATCCAGATTGTGCGCAAACAATTGTTTCATAGCAAATGGTTTAAGTTACGTTTAAAATAACTACCTGTTGTCGTTTCTTGTGAACTAAAACATTCACTTAGTCTTGTTCAATGAATTAGCTAATATCAGTGAGCATTTTCAGTTGGTTTCATTGATTAACTTAAGCAGACAACTCACCATAGTCATTATCTTTCATTCGTACCAAGTTTACAGTTCGCTTCGCGCCAAGGTAGTTGCGGACCAGGACGGCGGTGGACAGAAGCCAAGTTTTTGCTGTTCCGTCAGTGCTGCCGGTGCACAACATTTTGTCGTGGAGCTTCGTAGTGCATTGAAAATAGGTAATCCGTTATAATGTACACCAGTAATAAATAATAATAATAATAACTAAATAATAAATCGGCTGATGATCCGTTCACTTCACTCAATTATTAAAATTTTCTCGTAAATCCACCTGAGCTAATTAGTCAACACGCACATTATTTGCTGCCATTTGACGGTAAAATTGTTTGCACAGTGCAGACCAATACAAGTGGAGTGAGGAGAAGCGATCGTTCTATGCTACTAGCACCAATTTCATTCAGTAGTGAGGAGGAGCATGGATTTTGACCACGAAATAGCTTCAGGAAAAATACAGAAGCATTGGAGTGCAGCGTAGCATCAAATGGTCATTAATACATGAAAGAATTGATCATTGGGGTCCATGGCAACCGTGACGTGTGTGTTTAGTGAGGTGTTTCCTTCTGGACCGTCAGAAACGGCCAGCAAAGTTGATCGCGTAAACACGATCAGAAAATTGGCGAATTAAACATTCCAAAAATCCATCCATTTGTAGATGACTTGATGAAATAGTGTACTGTTAAAACAGATACACAAAACAATTCAACAAGGCAATGTTTGTGTTGGTTGGTGCGAATGTTTTCTATCTCTCGAATATTGTGAAGTATCCTTTGACGTTCCACAGTTTGGGTTCTTTCTTGTGTTGACCTCTGATCGCACGGATATCTGCTGACTGAACGGCTTAGTGTGCTGTCTGTATAGGTTAACCACAAATTTCTTGTCCGATCGTATTTTTATATCACCAATAATTAGATTATGAGGAAATAACATTCAACTTCATATTGGTTCGCACAGTTAAAAATGGTAAATCATAAAACTTTCCGATTCCTCTGACAAAACCTATGCAAAAGTTGTCCACGATAATTTGGTGCTTATACTAAATTTCAGACGAAGAATAATTGCATACTTCCCAGTCCCCAACTACAGTCGAATCAGCAATTGTGTGTGATTTTCTTATCACTGGTCCGCATCCAGCCCACACTCGGACATTTCGCAGTCGAATATCGTCTAACCTTCGAAATCTGTCGAACTCTTCATGTGATTTAACATAGATTCTTATGTTACACTACTTAGAGTACGCGCGCGGAACAAGCGCCTAAGATGAAGACAATTTTCTTTGCAACCACGTTTGAACCACTACACATCAGAACAAACACAACAAAACAAATGTGAGCACGGCCATTAAGCGAAAATCGAAATATCTGCAGTATAGTGTAAATTTAGGTTCAGTGATGGTTGTTGACATAACAGGGACAGGTCAAGGCAAATTGGGATCTTGGACAAAATTTGTTGCGCAAAAAATGAAACTTTGGACCGGGTTTTCAATAGATTAGGTGGACTCCAACTTACGCTCCACACATTCGTACTTGATACAGTAGTCCACTTCGAAAGCGATACCTATACTGAAGCTGTGGACACAACCAATCACGTGCACCCAAACTGAAGTTTTGAAACGTCGTTATTATCCGGTGACAACCCAAGTATAAGGGGTTCATATATGTTCTCTGATCAAAACTTCCATTTAGCAACAATATATATACATATTACCTCACAGGAAGAAGAATGTAGTGGAGAATAATGAGGTTTAGTTACTGGTTGCCGTCTTGGAACTAGAGCGAAGGACTGACTTGGGGATGAACGAAAACGTTGAGAGTGTGAAATTTCTACTGATGGCCGTGTGAAGTTTTGTGACCACCGATATATTTTCAACTCCACCGCTTGGATGGTAATCATTTCTATGGTAATTGCGTTGTACCTAGTAGTTAGGCTGACACACTGAGAGTCAGGTTTTATGCGACATCTTCACGTATTCTTCCGTTACATGTAACCGGTTATTTTGGTGAGTTTTAACCTCATTGTAAACCTCTAGCCTAAAAATGGTTATCTCTGGAGCATTCGGACCGACTAGAGCTACTGAAATTTGTTTTGCAATTCAATACACAACAAAAATTTTCAGTCTGGATTCATCGCAAATCAGAATTTCACATATTTGGTAAGATTGCGCACTAAATCATGTCAGTCCCATTTACTACCCCAGTCGAAAGGGCCGGCATTCATGAATGAAAATGAGCAGCCCTGTGTTTACTTATGCTGAATGATTATTTAGCCGCTCTCATGAGGCATCGTGCGAGTGTGTAAAACGCAAAACAACTTATCTGTTTGAGCTAATCAATTTCAGTGCTCGTCCCGAGACACATGGGCATGCGTAGCAAGCGTTTTTCTCAGATCATTTTATTTCCTTTCACAAAGCAAAAGTAAACGATTAGAAATTGTTGACGAGTTTTGACACAACACTTTGTGCAAGCTGAGTAAACTGGTCCGTTCAAAAATTCTGTTGAATGGTTGATCTGATGTGCCAAAACCTGGAGAAATCATAAACGACATGCAGCATATGACATGTGACAGTCGAAAACTCCTGATTACTCAGTAACCTGAATACAATCAGGCAAATAAACCGCCAGCACAAAATCATCTTCTGTAATTAGTAAAGTTGGTAGATGTGCCATTACTGTCGTGTGTTACATACGATGGATTAGCTGTGTGTATGTTGTGTGGTTGCTGGTCTGAATCACCTGTTCCATTTTAAGATGACACATCACTTTGCGTGCATCAGTAACACTTACGTGGCTGAATATTAATTTGATGTCATCCACGGAGTCACTGTACTATTGGTGTGTAGCTCCACAATCGTTTATATAAAATAAACCACACATTTAATGGGATGAGGAGTGGACACATATACGCCATGTTTTAGTCCCAACATTTTGCGAGGTCCCATATTAACAGTCGTTCGAATCGAGTCGGGTCGGAAACCGCCAACAGGTCACAGTGGCCGGAATATGCCAAGATGACGGAGTGCAGAGGTGGGACTCAGACTAGACCCCAGTTTAGGTAACACTGTTATAGCGTGAGCGTGAGCGTTCGCCAAAGTGACCTGAGTAGAATGTCTGTTATTGTATGCCCACGGACAGAATTCCTCACCCAGTTCTCCATAGTATCAACGTAAGCCACTTGGTACCGATCACTCTAGAGCTGTATCAGAACACCTCTAATCTGAAGGGTGAAGCCATTGCGGTGACTACACAAACATGGTGGACGGACCATCAATTCTTGTTCGAAGTGAGACGTAAGCCGTTGACAACTTTTAAAAATAGCAAAATTTGACTGCTGCCTTTTACTAGTGAACTGGCCCACTTGAATTACGAATACCGCTAAAACACATTTAAACTTCAGCTTAACTACTCTCTACTGGATAAACCCAACTGGCCAAAATGATATTTGAAGTAAACAAAGTTACTGGGAAAGCTACGATCCGCTTCACCCTTAGTGAGTAAACCTTCATTGATTCGGGCGGACATAGTGCGTAAGCGATTACCGAAATCCTAAGGCTACGCTGTCAATAGTTTAACTTTGAAAATGTTATCATGGTTTATTTCATTCCTTTTCAGAGGAAAGTAGAAATGTAGATGCAAGTTCATCTCGGGTTAAAAGGGCAATACATAATTAAGTCCGGCAGAAACTTTTGAGGTTGCAATAGAGTACGCTGACGTTTAACAGTCCTACAAACAAAGATGGGAACTGGACATTAGCTTTACATTTTTATACTACATACAACTAAATATAACCATGACTCCAACACAACTTACATCCATAGTAACCACCGCACTTTTATGTCCTTCGAAAACGTATTGTGGTTTGGCTGTTTCAGTGTGCCAGCTGCGCACCGTTCCGTCCAACGAGGCTGTATACAACAACTTCCCATCTCGGTCCAGTTTGATTTGTGTCAAGGCTCCGCTGTGTCCTTTGAATGTGAGAGTGCATTTGCCGCTCCTTACACTCCACGCTTTGGCAGTTCGGTCTGCTGAGCCGGTGTATACGCATTCCCGTGGACCAAACCTGCTGCTTAACACATTGGCTGCACCATCCGCGTCTTGTGAACCACAGTTGTCCATTTTGTTCGTTCCGAAATAGGCAATCGCGGTGACTGAATGAGTGTGTCCAGTAAACTGATGAACTAAGTCTCCGGTTTCCAGGTTCCAGCAAGTTGCGGTTCGATCATTGGAGCCAGAAAAGACGTAGTTGTTGGCACAGGTGATTGTATTGACAATATCTTCGTGCAATTTGAAAGTCTGTTTATTTGTTAGAATTTTCCACACAGATGCGCTCGTAATTGTCTGACGATTTGATTCTCATAACATTTACCGACTTTTGACTAATAGATTCAGTAATCTAGTTTTTACAGCACGCAAACACTTTAACAAGACTGACTTTGTACGGCAGTTGTGCAATGCTTGTTTTCTAATTAATATCTCATCAGTTCGGACTAATGCAGTATGGCTCGAAAGATAATTGGTTAAACCAGTATCTGTCGAGCAACCACTAGAAACCGTTGTTTGTTTAGCTGTTTAACATAACAGATTACATGCAGCGTATGTTCTAAGAAATTGGCACTAAGATCCAACAATGAAACAATCGTCTGCTAACAGATCACTGCATCCGTCGTGCTTCTGTTCAGTAATAGTTAAATTGGGCTTGCACATTGAGGTGTTAGGAAACAGAAGGAACTTCAAATGTTTTAACATACAGTATACCGTTTATTTCACAAGTTCTGCTAATGACCACTTCACCACGTAGATATAGCCCCTAAGTACACGACGACAACTCCCAGTTTCCCAAGCGGTACGTGTTCCTTGTTTATTTTACCCGGCAGTTAAACAAATCAGGTTATTTGAACAAAGCAGATAGAACATGAAAACTGGTAGATGCAAGCATTTCGTATTGACTCATCAGTACCAAACTTACAATAACACGGGTGGGCTTTTTTTAAAACAATCGATTTGAAGGGTGGAAAATCAATAAGCGACAGAGGATAAGACATTAAGTCCAGGGAAGGGTCAGGTTCACGAACAGTTGTTTCTGAACACAGAGAGCTGGTTTGAGTCGATTAATTGCAACTGCTTCAG